>JASEVX010000007.1:6988942-7183949 GCA_031761405.1 Serripes groenlandicus
ACAAGAGGGCCAAGATGACCCTAAATCGATCACCTGATTGATAGTAAATTAGTAAGAAATATCTGGGAAAAAGATCAAGGAGTGCAATTAGAACTTCAAGGAGTGAACACTTCTCAAGAAAACAGCTTATAAGTAAAGGTCATTTATATCTTGAAATCTAACAAGAACCTTCAATTAGAATTGAATTATAAAGTTTTTTTGTCATTTTGCACCTTTCTTGATCTGTTTTTTAATATAAATCAATATGGCTTGAAACAGTTTTTTTTAGAGAGTCACTTAAGGATTCTTTTCTACTGGAATTATCTTGGAGTCTGACAAGCAGATTATGGAGGAAAAGGATTTTAAAGTTTTGGTCGTTTTACTCATGTTCTGATGCTGCAGCAACCAAAAGTTTTTACATAGAATGCAAGTCTTTTGCACAATTTTTGATACCTCCCAATACATTAAACTGTAGTATTTGAGTTCATATTTTACCTCTTCACCAATTATGATATCTTTAACAATAGTTACAAGGACAAATCATTGTCATAATTGCTTGTTTCACTTTCAAATAACAATTTTTTTATTTCCAACTTTTGAGACCAGAAAATGTTGCGATTTTTTCCACTTCCTGTTGAAGACAACCCTTGCATAACTCTCTGCCAAGTGTTACCTCCCTTAGACCATCAAATCTAATAACCATGTGTCATTTTGAAGCACATTTAATTTTACTCCTTTTCTGATGCTGCTTGGTTGCTATGCCTTTCAAACAAATCAATATGGCTTGACAAAAGTATGTAGATGATCAATGAAAGAAACATTTTCCTACAAAACTATCTTTAAATCAGACAAGCACTTTTATAAGGATGCTTTATTAAAGTATTGTCATTTTTGCCCCTTTTTTTGATGCCGCCTGACTGCCATGTTTTTTCGACCAATCAGTATGGCTTGAACAATTTTTATAGAGGGTCACCCAAGAAAACATTTCTACCAAATTATATTTTGAATCTGACAGGCAGATTCGGAGGAGAAGATTTTTAAAGTTTGGGACATTTTTGTCCCCTTTCTGATTGCCGCAGCAACCAAAGTTTCTCAATGGAATTTAAATCTTTGAACAATTTTGAAAGAGGAACCACCAAAGGAACATTCCTGTGATGTTTGGTGGAAAATTGTTTCTTGCGGTTCAGGAGGAGGATGATGTTTTAAAGCTAAAAGTTAACGACGGACGACAGACGACGGACGACGGACACAGAGTGATCAGAATAGCTCCACCTTGAGCCTTTGGCTCTAGGTGATTCTAAAAAGATAATCCCGAAGTGCCTACCATGCTACGCAGGTGACCACTAAAAGGAAGGTCTACATGACTTGGACAGAGAACCAGGTAGATCCTGATTCAGGTTTGCTGATTTGCTGAGTCCAAAAGGTCAGTTTTTTGTGGTCATTACGATAAGTTAACCCTTTCCCACTTGCAGGACACATTTTTGGACACATCTGCTGCAGATGACTTTTTAAAATTATTGTGACAAAAGGAGTAATTGCTGTCATCTGACTTGATAGATGGTATCCAAGTCATTTACTGCAGTTCTTTTTGTATGTGGAAAAGGATTAATGATTTATCAAAACTGTTGACCTTTAAAAACACCTATGGCAATCTGATCTTCCTCTTCATTATAATATAACCCTTCTCTAACATGCAGTCGCATTATAAACCATCTGCAGGTTAATTGTAAGCAATTTTCTCCTTTTGTCACAATGTTTTTCAGCACTGTCCTTTGGTTATTCCTCTCTCACCTAGCATACAACTTTTGAAAACATAGACAGAAACAGAAACATTACAAAAATAATAAGCAATTTCTCCTTTTGCCACAATGTTTTTCAACTCTATTGAATATGTATTTATAGTTTTTTTCTGTAGTTTTTGTCTGTATACTTGTAAAGTTTGTCTGTTGTCTATTTGCTGTATGTGGAAAAGGGAGGTTAAAGAGTTTCATCCATACAATTGCCTAGATTATTTTTAAAAAATCTGCTGCCATTTTTTGTTTTTGTATTTGGGACGAAAATCACAGAAGGTTGGTTTTATTAATGATGAGAGAGGGCATGGTTCAGATAAGAGTTTTCTTTGTTTTAATTGATGTTAACCCTTTCCCTCATATAGATGCTTTCTGACGCCTTTGCAGCAGACGGCTTTTTTGAAAACATAGTGACAAAAGAAGAAATTGCACAAAAACGTGCAATTTTCTCCTTTTGCCACAATTGTTTTTCCACTTTTTTGTCATAGGTTATCCATTCAATTATGGAGATTTTTCTATATTTTGACAAAATACGTTCAAAGTCGTCTGCTGCAGAATTGTTGTATGAGGGAAAAGGGGTTAATGCTGCTTTTCAAACAATATCTTAATTTTATATCATAGGTTTTCCTGGGTATATAAACCAGTATAACTGATAAGTTTTCTTGTCACACCCTTCCATCAGTTTGTAAAATCTATACCACAACTCTGAATGCCAAGGAGGATTGATTGATTGGGTTTTAAAACGCCGTTTTCAACAATTACTCAGGCATATCACAGCGGCCAGTTTCATGTGTTTTCATGGCTTTCTAACACAAGTTATCAACACATCAGACTTTCCATGCAAAACTTGCCAAGGAGGAAAATACATTTTATCAGTTTTGTTTTAGGATTGCAGATTGAACGGCAAAGTACATTGTTAAGGAGAGAGTTTTTACATGTCCTTCAGACTGGCCTACAAAACTAAGAGTTTTTAAAAGAACAAGTCTTGACCGACAATACCTCACCTAATAAGCAGTTTTAACCCTATATTGCGGGTTTTTCAAAAGAATTATCTCACTGAGACGATTCTTTTTGAGTACCCACAATACATATAGTGTTTTAATGGTCAATTTTTTTTTTTTCAAAATGACTGATATAAGCATACTTTTACTTATTTAAAGTTCTCTTTTGCCACAATGTCTTCAACTTGATTCCGTCATTCAAACTTTCATTTATATAAAGACGTCTTTTGCCCGGATGTTTTTTTCTGAAGTCATCTGCAAGATTTGGGTGTATGTGGGTGAAGACCATGGAAATAAACCCCTTTGTCTAAGATCTCTTTAATTACCGGAATTCCTCTGTGTATTGTCCACAGATATAGGTTTTTAGTTTGGGGCTGTACTGTAACAATGTATCAAGGACAAATGACTATTGATTACAGGAAACACAGGCCTCCTCAAGAGGACAGTTTTACACGCACTTTAAACTTGCCAACATAAGTAGGAGTTTTCAGAGCAAGTCTTCATGGACAATATCTGTCTTATTAAGCAGCTTAACACAATAGTGCCGGTACTCAAAATAATCATGTTTTTGAGTGGAAGACAGTTTGTGCAGCCGCGTACCAAAGGTTCTGGGTTTCTAATCCTGTGTTTCTGTAATTGGGATTTTTTCCACACCAACAGCGTGAGTAACTGGTTAAGTCTCCCAGGAAGCAGACATTGAGCGTGTTTTAATATAAGCTTAAAGCTTGTTTCCGCAATGGATGTAAAAATAAATAAGTTAAAAAATAAGTTTTAACCCTTTCCCTCATATAGACGCTTTCTGACGCCTCTGCAGCAGATGGGCTTTTTTGAAAAACATAGTGACAAAAGAAGAAATTGCTTAAAACGAGGCAATTTCTCCTTTTGAACACAATGTTTTTTCCACTTTTAGTCATAGGTTTATCCATTCAATTATAGAGATTTTTCTATTTTTTTGACAAATTATGTTCAAAGTCGTCTGCCTGCAGAATTGTTGTATGAGGGAAAGGGTTAACTAATCATCTCACTAAGACCCACTATAATTGTTTTGAGTATCAACAATGTACTGGCTTTAAGGATATTTCAAAAGACCATAGAATAGGCACCTCTTTGTCTAAGATCTCTTTACTTACTTGAATTCCTCTGTGTATTGTCCACAGATAAAGGTTTTCATCCTAGGGCTGTACTGTAAGAAGGTATCAAGGACAAATGACTGTTGATACAGCAACACAGCCTCTTCCGGAGACAGTTTTTCAATTGAGGATGGTGAGATCAGGTGCAACATCATCTTGATGATGCGGGAAATGAACACTTCCTGGAATAGATAGAGATGGATATATATCAATGCATGAAGTGAAGACTTTGTGTAACAAAAAGGGCTATCAATTTGTGAAGAGAATATTTTCTGGAATAAAGAAATGATCTATGCTTGTTAAACACTTTCTAGAAATAATTAGAAATAAATAAATGAAATGAACACATTACTTTATGGAAAAGGATATCAATATCTGAAATAAACACTTCTTGGAAAAAACAAATGGATATCAATACTTTAAATGTACATTTCCTGGAATTGATATTGGTATTGTTGGGTAAGGAACACATTTATCAATTATCAGTGTCAAGCATATACCTAGTAAACATGTCATGTATACTAAGGTGGGATATGTATGCAATAGCATTCAGTTAGGTTTACCAGGCAATTGTATCAAAGTGATTGACTGTCAGTTCCAAAATATAACAAATTAGCTGCAGACAACTCCGGAATTGTCTTGGCAAAAATATCAATTTTCGTTCTTTTTTAATTGTTTTAACTATCTACGTCCCTGCATTAATGTTGTTAGTTTGTACATTGTTTGTGTATCATATTATCTAAATATAATATGGCAGCATGTGTGACATTGATATTGTCAACCCGAGGCGTAAGCCCTTATATGACATTTAAAATATTACTGCGGTCACATGAACTGACTGTCAATTTTCGCTTGGTCACGTGTCAAAAAGGTTGAAAATGTTTCTGATATCTCTTTTTTCGGGTAATGGGATTTTACCATTGTAGACAAAAGTGAGGTATAATAAACATGAATATCAATTCTCATAACAAGATTAACCCTTTCCCTCATACGACAATTCTGTAGCAGACGACTTTGAACGTATTTTGTCAAAAAATAGAAAATCTCTATAATTGAATGGATAACCTATGTCAAAAAGTGGAAAACATTGTGGCAAAAGGAGAAATTGCACGTTTTGTGCAATTTCTTCTTTTGTCACTATGTTTTCAAAAAGCTGTCTGCTGCAGAGGCGTCAGAAAGCGTCTATATGAGGGAAAGGGTTAAGGTATGTAGGGATCTCGAAAAATAGGTGAGCTTTTCAATGGACATAGTTGAAAAGGTGGATCTTATTTGTCCTCATTTTAGTTTTTAATCAAAGCATGATTACTTAATAAGTTGAATACATATGACAAAATGAGAAAATTCTCCTTTTGCAACAATGTTTTGAAAAGTCATCATCAGCATAATTCAATTTTTTTGCTGGAAAGTGTTATACATAATTTCAACAGACTACCATATCTAAATGACACCTCATATTACATGCTTTGTTGGAACACATTATTCATCCAACTCTGCCAACATGTGATGCCTCTGCAGCAGACAAATAGCAAATATCTCCTTTTCTCACAATGTTTCCAACTCTGTATCAAATTGTAAAACATATGACTATAAACCAAACAAATTGTTAGCAAACGACTTTGAAAACATCTTGGCAAAACTAGGGAATATCTCATTGAAAAGAGTTCAAAACATGTATGGCAAGAGGAGACATTGCTTCTTATGAGCAATTTCTCCTTTTGTCACAATGGTTTTCTTTTAAAGCTGTTTAGATCTATACATATTATCATATATTTCTTGGAAATGACTTTGGAAACAAGAGGAAATGATTGGTTTTAAATCACTCACCGGATTTAGTAGAACTTCTTGAGAATATTTTTCAATGTTCTATGCAAATTGTGGCCATGTTTATTTTAACAGATTCTTTTTATTTTAACAATGGTAGAGGGTCGGATAAGATTTTTTTTAACAATCTTAAAATGCAATTTTCAATATTTTCCTATGAACTTTGCAATGCCACTTGGCAGTCATGTTTATTACCAAGGAATATTTCAATGAAATTGGTTTTAAATTGAACCGTTATTTTCAGGGGAGAAAATTATTTAAGACGGCAGTGAACAGACGATGCAGATGGACAGTGGTGCATGACCACAATAGCTGAATCTGAACCTTTTATACTCAGTTGAGCTTAAATGTTGATGAAAAATCGGGAAACCTCATGGTGAGGGGAAAAGGTACTAATACAAAACCTTATTTAGTATTTAAGCTCTTTGAATCAAAAGTTAATACCCAAGCTAGTAATAAAAGGTACATTATCATGTGATGTGATTTTCCATTTATGTAGTAAATGGAATTATTGCTGTTATTACTGTAGAATAGTGAGATAAACTTAGGCCAATTGGGAATTGTCTGTAAATATAACATTGAAATTCAACCCTGCAGTAACCTTACCATATATAAGCCAGTGCACGAGAAAAGGTGTAGATTCGGATCAGCTTGTACATCTACTCTTTTGATTGAAGTTTATTACAAGCTTAACCCTTTCCCTCATACGACAATTCTGCAGCAGACGACTTTGAACATATTTTGTCAAAAATGGAAAATCTCTATAATTGAATGGATAACCTATGACTAAAATCGGAAAACATTGTGGCAAAAGGAGAAATTGCTTGTTTTGAGCAATTTCTTCTTTTGTCACTATGTTTTCAAAACAAAAAGCCGTCTGCTGCAGAGGTGTCAGAAAGCGTCTATATGAGGGAAAGGGTTAAGGAAATAATTAGTGAATAGTGTAGATTTTTATCTGACTGCAGATTGGTGCACATGCTGATCAGGACCTGCACTGTTCACAATAATCAAATTGTACCTTTTCTTTAGAATATATACAATAACAGCTAGAGGAGCAGACACAGTCTTTGTGGCAAATTTTGGATAATTCAGGGGTCATCATTTCTAGAAGTGCCTTAGGCATTACTAGTTGATTATCTAAATTGGCCTAGACATTATATGCCTACAAACATACTCACCAATTTAGGTGAAGATCAGATAACAAGAGGCCCAAGAGAGCTCCACGGCCATTAGGCAAAATTTAAATCTCTAAACAGCCATATATGGCAAAATAGCCCCGCACCCTGGCGGCCATGTTTTTCGACCAATCAACATGGCTTGAAGGAATCTGATAGAATCTACAAAATGATTTGAAAAATGGCCAAACACTTGGAGGAGAAGATTTTTTAAGTTTTGACTAAAGCCATATAAGGCAAAAAGCTCCGCCTCTGGCAGCAATGTTTTTCGACCAATCAACTTGGCTTGAAGGAATCTGACAGAGGGTCACCCAAGGATCATTTCTACAAAAGTATTTAAAAATCGGCCCAACACTTTCTGAGAAGAAGATTTTTTAAGTATTCACTACGTATAGCCATATAATGCAAAACAGCCCCGCCCCCTGGCGGCCATGTTTTTCAACCAATCAACATTTCTTGAATGAATCTAAAAAAGGGTCACCCAAGGAACATTTCAAAATTATTTGAAAATCGGGCTGACACTTTCGGAGAAGAAGATTTTTTAAGTTTTCACTATAGCCATATAAGGAAAAATAGCCCCGCCCCCTGGTGGCCATGTTTTTCAACTAATCAATATTTCTTGAAGGATTCTAATAAAGGGTAACCCAAGGAACATTTCTACAAAATTATTTGAAAATCGGCCCAACACTTTCGGAGGAGAAGATTTTTGAAGTTTTCACTATTTTTTTCTTTCGGTTGCCATGGAAACCAGAATTTTGAATGGATAAAAAAAAATTAAAGGAATTTAGTAGAGGACATTGATAGGATGCGTCCTATGAAGTTTCAACCAAATTGGCCAAATGGTTAGGGAGAAGAAGTTGTTTAAAGGAAAAAGTTAACGCATGCACGCACGCTACTGCACACGCACGCACGCACAACAGACAATTCGCCATGACATAAGCTCGACTGGCTTTCAGCCAGTGGAGCTAAAATCTGTTAACCGATCTTGGTTGAGATATAACACCCACAAACATGTTTAACTAGTTTGGTGAAGTTCGGTTGTAAGCTGTTCAACTTTCAACTAAGAGAGCGGACAAGGCTAATTTTCTTCTTTTTTTTATTATTCTAGGGCTATAACTCAAAATTTCCTAGGGTGATTTGGCTGTTTATCGTACTTGGCTGATATATCATACCCACAAACATGTTCAACAAGGGAGCGAACAACATTTGTCACTAGCAGCTTGCCTTCCGCAGGTGTTCCATATTAATACGGACACATAAAAAGGAGAAACTGATAAAAATTAGTAATTTATCTCTTTCTGACAACGTTGAAAATTTCATGATTATAACAGTTTCTTACTTTTGCCATAATTTTTTCGATAATCATACTCATTTAAGGGCATTTCCCATATAGTCTTTCAAAGATGTCGGCAGTAGATTGTGTTATAATGAAAATGTAAACACCCCTTTCCTACTTGCAGACACAGTTTGATCCAATAGAATTGGATGACTTTTGAAGAAAACACTGCGACAAAATGTGAAATTGCTTCTTTGCATTAAGGATAATTTCATACATAGAAATTGTTCATATTTTTCCTGAATGTTGTCAAATTCGTCTGCTACAGATGTGATGTAGGCGTTAACCGTTTCCCACATACAGAAAATCTGCAGCAAACGACTTTGAAAGTATCTTAGCAAAAACACATGGAAAAGCTCTATAAATGGTGGTATAATTACTGAATAGGGTTGATAACATTGTGGCAAAAGGAGAAATTGTTAGTTTTGAGCAATTTCTACTTTTTCCCAATGTTTTCAAAAGTTGTCTGCTGCAGAGTCGTCGGAAAGTGTCTGTATGAGGAAAAGGGTTTAAATACAAAGGGTATAAGCAATTGAATCCTGTTTCATTTATGATTAAATACTTCTTGTCAGATAGAGTTTGAAATATCTGCAGGAAATACAAAAGCTTATTATAGTTTTATTGTTCACCGAGAGCAAATTACATATAATAAGTCTATATGAAGTCTAATACGTGTGCTTTATTGGTAAGATAATAACTCTTTTCAACAAACAACAAATCTTTTAAAACATTTATGCAAAGTATCAGAAAATTTCTATAAAAATATAATTACTGAATTATTAGAGTTTTAAACATTGTGGCAAAAGGAGATTGCTCATGATATGAACAATTTCTGTTGAGCAAACATTGTCTTCCACACCCGACTCAAACAGTTCAAAAGTTATTGAATGGACACAAAATATAGACATATGAACTTTGACCTCTAATTGCAACATTGACCTTGAACCAAAGTGGCTGTAACATGTGCACTGCATATCGTCTCAGTATGGTCAACATGTGTGGTGAGTAATTTTTTAAAATCATTCAAGCAATTCAAAAGTTATAAAACAGACACAAAGTATAGTCATATGACAATTGACATGTAATCGCGACCTTGAACCAAAGTGGTTGTAACATTTGCTCTGCACATCGTATCAGTATGGTGAAAATTGGTGGCGAGTTATTTCAAAATTCTTCAAGCGGTTCAAAAGATATTGAACGGACACAAAATATAGTCTTATGACCTTGGATCTCTAATTGCGACCTTGACCTTGAACCAAAGTGGTTGTAACATGTGCTCCGCATATCGTCTTAGCATGGTAAGTTTTTGGTGAGTTGTTTTAAAATCATTCTAGCGGTTCGTATATATATATAGTCATATGACCTTTGATATGTAATTGCGAACTTGACCTTAAACCAAATTGGTTGTAACATTTGCTCTGCGCATCGTCTCAATATGGTGAAAATTGGTGAGTTATCTCAAAATTCTTCAAGCGGTTCAAAAGATATTGAATGGACACAAACTATATATAGTCTTATGACCTTGGACCTGTAATTGTGACATTGACCTTGAACCTAAGTTGGTGTTACATGCGCTCAGCACATCATCTCAATATGGTGAACATTTGTGGCGATTTATTTCAAATATCCTTGAAGCAGTTCAAAAGGTATGGAGCGGTCATTATGAGCCATTTTTCCTTTTGCCACAATGTTTTTAACGGTCGTCGGCAACAGAGGCATAAGAAAGCGTCCATATGTGGGATCAAAGGGTTTGAAATTAACTTGGACACTTTGCAACAATAATTAAGAGAGCCTTGTGAGCTTGTGATCTGTGCACTCAGATCATGGTCTTACATAGTTTTGCAAGAATTCTCCAAAAAACCTTGAGAATAATGGTTATATTATAACATTAGACTGCACATATAATGTACAATATGACCTGAATCATTACTCACTCTAAAACCTAATTGATTGGAGTTGAACCCTTTCCCAAATGCAAATGCAATTAGATGCATTGATCAGATGCAGACAAAAGTAGCTATAGCTCATTATGAATAATTTGCCCTTTTGACTGTGTTTTAAACTTTTTTCATCTACTCTACCTCAAATTTCCAAAGATATTCCATAGTTTTTAATTGTCCTAGATATTTTAAGTTTTTCAAAGTTGTCTGCTGCAGATTTGCTGTACGTAGAAAAATGTTAATTCCATTTTCAATAATTAAACATTAAAACCAGACCTAAACTTAGCTCACTCGCTCATATATAGATCTGATGACTGCCCCGAACAGGTTTTTACAGATTGACCTTTGCCACAGCCAATCAAATTTATCCTTACCAAATCACTTGGTATGAAACAGATAAGATATCCCATATCAATATAAACAATATAGAGAAGCTGTGCCGAGTTCTCCGATTGTATAACATGGGTGTTTGCTGTACAATGCAATTTCATTAGACATTAAGCCATATAAGACCTGCCCCTTGGCGGCCATAGTTTTTGACCAATCAACATGGCTTGAAGGAATATGATAGAAGGTCACCCTAGAAATGTTTCTATAAAATTATTTGAAAATCGGTCAAACACTTTCGGAGGTGAAGATTTTTTAAGTTTTCACTCATGCCATATAAGGAAAAATAGCACCGCCTTCTGGCGGCCATGTTTTTCGACCAATCATCATGGCTCGAAGGAATCTGATAGTGGGTCACTTAAAGAACATTTCTACAAAATTATTTGAAAATCGGTCTCACACTTTCGGAGGAGAAGATTTTTTAATTTTTCACTATAGTCATATAAGGCAAATAGCCCCAACCCCTGGCGGCCATGTTTTTCAACCAATCAATATGGCTTGAAGGAATCTGATAGAGAGTCATCCAAGGAACAGAAGAAGAATTTTAAAGTTTGTTTCATTTTGTTGCCCTGGAAACTAGAATTTGAAGGAATTCTGGTGAGGTCATTGAGAGGATGCTTTCTGTGAAGTTTAATCCCAATTTACCCACTGGTTACTGAGGAGAAGAAGCTTACGGACGATGCACGCCGGACAAAAGGCAATCACAATAACTCACCTTGAGCACTCTGTGCTCAGGTGAGCTAAAAAAGATTGTACTCATGAGTATTAAGAGTGTATAAGGTCAATTCAAGAAGACCCTTTATGCGTTGTAGTCAGATCCAGTATACGTACAGCGAACTATTTTGGTCTGGTTTTAATGAGATTTGGCAGACAACTATCCATTTACTTCCTGGCTTTGTTATCTCAGGACTCACCACGTCAGTTTTTTCCAGGCAAATTACTTCTAATATAGACTTTAATTTTATGCCATTCATTATATAGAGGAAGGAGAAAGATACTAGTTACAATGACTATTGTCAATCATTGGAAAGAATTAATGATTGAGCCAGGATTCAAACTCAAACATATGACCCCTGCATCATTAATCCATTTTTTACCTCAAATAATGAACATCAAGACAACATCAAGACAAACAAAATCAATGAAAAGTCGTAACAAATACAGATCAACTTAAAAGACCTCCTTTCCCACAAACATTTAAATATTTATGCTCATACGGGAGTCATAATTTTGGATAAACACCCAGATTCAGCTAATACGAGTAAAATGGATAGAGTTAGATGAAAATCTTTCCTATGCATTAACCCTTACTACTTTTGAAGACAATATGACCAAAGAAGAAATTACTCAAAAGAAATATTTTCTCCTTTTACAACAAGGTTTTCAACTTTTTTTTCAAAAATTATACCTTCGTGTATTGGGATTTTCCATGTTTTTAGAAAGCTTTAAGGCAGATGAAAACTAGAGCTATCACTGAATGTGATTAATACCCCCGAACGCCGCCCTAATAGGAAATAAGAAGGGGCAATAACTCTGTAATCAGCTCAAAAATAGAGTTACGGTTCTTGTACACTGCACTCCCTCTCATTGTGCTTTACCATTAAATGAAATTTTATTAAATTCCATCCAAGAGTGTTCAAGTTATTCTCCGGACAAACAAACAGAAACAAAGGGCTATGACTCTGTAGTGATCCAAAATAGAGTTATGGTTCTTGTATACTGCACTTCCTCTCATTATGCTCTTCCATTGTATGAAATTTTCTTAAATTCCATCCTGTGAACAATTTCTGAACAAAAACAAGATGTGTTTGTGAAACACTGATGCCCCCGAATGGCAACATCTAGGTCAAAGGTCAAGGTCGCAAGGTCAAAAATGTTGGTACTGACAGAAAGGTCATGTCACAAGGAATACACATGTGAAATATGGTAGCCGTACCTGTTATGGTTCAAAAGTAGTGGTCAAGGTTTAAGTTTTTTTCGTGCAGACAGACAGACAGACAGACGTGCAGACAGGCAAAAAACTAGATGCCCACCGAATCGGTGATTCCGGGGGCATAAAAACCAGTAACAAAGGGCAATGACTCTGTAGTTAGCTCAAATAGAGTTATGGTTCTTGTACACTGCAGTTCCTCTCATTCTGCTCTACCATTGTATGAAGTTTTATTAAATTCCATCCTGTAGTTTTAAAGTTATTCTCCGGACAAAAAAAAAAGTAAGAAAGGACAATAACTCTGTAATTAGCTCAAATAGAGTTATAATTCTTGTACACTGCACTTCCTCTCACTGTGCTCTACCATGTTATGAAGTTTTATTAAATTCTATACTGTAGTTTTAAAGTTATTCTTTGGACGAAAAAACAGTTAGAAAGGACAATGAAAGTTTTGCTCCTGTCAAGAAAAAAGTTAGAAAGAGCAATAACTATATAATTAGCTCAAAATAAAAGTTAGGATTCTTGTGAAGTTTTATTAGATTCGATCTAGTAGTTTTCAAGTTATTCTCCGGACAAGAAAAATTAACAAAGGGTAATAAGGTAAATAAATAACTAATAAGGTAAAGTATAGTTATGGTTCCAATACAATGCACTTCCTCTCAATATGTTGTATCATCTTAGGACGTTTTATTAAATTCCATCCAGTAGTTTTCAAGTTATGCTTTGGACAAGGAAAATTGCAACGGAACGACCGACAGACCACAGAAGGACTCCAATACACCCCATTCAACCTTCGTTTATATTGGGGGTATAAATATTAAGGGGAGCTTTCTTCTTTTGTTTCAACGTTTTCATAAGTCGTCTGCTACTGAGGCGTCTGAAAGCTTCTATATGTGGGTAAGGGTTAAACTGCATTATAGCAAACATTATTTAAATCCAACTTTTAATTTCATTAGCTGTATTCCAAAACAGACAACACAATAAATATCATATTAGGTAAACAGTTGCCCTTTCCCAAATGCAGCTTGACACATTTTGATGCACTTTGCATCGGAAAACCTTTGAAACATTACAGCAGACAACCTTTGAAACATTACAGCAATTAACCTTTGAAACATTACAGCAGACAACCTTTGAAACATTACAGCAGACAACCTTTCAAACATTACAGCAGACAACCTTTGAAACATTACAGCAATTAACCTTTGAAACATTACAGCAGACAACCTTTGAAACATTACAGCAAAAGGAAAAATAGCCTATGTTAACCTACTTCTCTTTTTGTAACAATATTTTTGACTTCTATCAAATATTTATATTTTCATCTATAGGGATTTTCCATGTTTCTTCTGAGATGTTTACAAAATTATTTGCTACAGATGATTTGTGTGAAGGAAAGGGTGAATTACCAATTGATTGATTGATTGTTTGGTGTTTAACGCCGCTTTCAAAAAATGTTCAGTTATAGCAAGGCGATAAATTATCAAACAATGTGGTTGGTTCAAACTTACTGTATGTTTAAGTTCCTCAAGCACAGACACCATCCAGCTAATGTTGTAGAAATTACCCTCGCTGTTTCCCCAAATGGCCTGAAACAAAAATAACAATTTAACCACCTGCAGATGTATTTTGACACATCTGCAGCAGACGACTTTTAAAAACATGGTGACAAAAGGAGAAATTGCTCATAATGAGCAATTTTTTCTTTTGTCACCATGTTTTCAATAATAATTAACATTCCCATTTGTAGAGATTATTCATAGGTTTGTTTAAATGTTTCCAAAGTTGTCTGCTGCAGATGTTCTGCATGTATGAAAGGCTTAAACTTACATATATATATAATCAGAATAAGGCTTATTAAAGATCTATCCAAGCAAACATAATGTTCAGGTCACTAACTTATTGGTACTCAAAAACCATGTCTTCAAATGCTCTGTTTGAAACAGGATAATATGATGAACTTCAATAGACTCTGACTGTTTGATTCAAGCGGTAATGACAGTTTACGATACCATTTAACCCTTTCCCTCATACGACAATTTTGCAGCAGACGACATTGAATGTATTTTGTCAAAAAATGGCAAATCTCTATAATTGAATGGATAACCTATGACTAAAAGTGGAAAACATTGTGGCAAAAGGAGATATTGCTCGTTTTGAGCAATTTCTTCTTTTGTTACTATGTTTTCAAAAAGCTGTCTGCTGCAGAGGCATCAGAAAGCGTCTATATGAGGGAAAGGGTTAAGGAAAAGGAATTTATGTGTTAGCCTCTTTTCATTTTATGTTCTTTTTCCATTGTTTACCCTTTCCAAGATACTGACACTTTTTGATGCCTCTGCAGTAGACGATTTTTTAAAACATTTTGGCAAAATGAGAAATATTTCATAATGAGCCATTTCTCCTTTTGCAAAAATGTTTCAACCTTATTCAATAATTATACTTGCATTAGAAGACGCTTTCTATAATATTTTTACCTATATGCTTTCAAAGTTGTCTGCTGCAGATTTGTTGTATGTGGGAAAAGGTTAACCCTTTCCCTCATATAGACGCTTTCGGACGCTGCTGCAGCAGACAGCTTTTTGAAAACATAGTGACAAAAGAAGAAATTGCTCAAAATAAACAATTTCTCCTTCTACCACAATGTTTTCCACGTTGAGTCATAGGTTATCCATTCAATTATAGAGATTCTCTTTTTTTCGACAAAATATGTTCAAAGTTGTCTGCTGCAGAATTGTCATATGAGGGAAAGGGTTAAAAAACTATTTTCCCACATACAACACATTGTGTCAAAATGTGTCTGCTTGTTGGTAAAGGTTAATCAATCATACTTTAACCCTTTCCCTCATACGACAATTCTGCAGCAGACGACTTGGAACATATTTTGTCAAATAATGGAAAATCTCTATAATTGAATGGATAACTTATGACTAAAAAATGTAAAACATTGTGACAAAAGGAGAAATTGCACGTTTCTTCCTTGTTATATAATTTTACAAACATTGTGACAAGGGAAGAAATTGCACAAAAGGAGCAATTTCTCCATTTGGCACAATGCTTTTAAAATTATTTTTAGTTATTACACCATCATTTATAAAAAAAAAATCCATGTTTTTTCCTAGATTTTTTCAAAGTTGTCTGCTGCAGATTTGCTGTTTGTGAATTTAACTTGCTTTCTCACAAACAACAAATCTGCAGTAAATAACTTAAAAGAAAAACATAAAGAACGACATGGACATCCATCCATCCACCCGTCCTTTCAGCCAGATAGCCAGCCTGACACAACAAGTAACATATGTGAATGAAGCTGCTGTTCTGTTCTTTTCTATATCACACAAACACAGATTTAATTGTCAGCTAGAAACAATTATCATTGTCTGATATATAGTTTTCGTATGCACATGTATATTGTCAATTTTTTCCAAGATCAATCATCTTTAAATCACTTAGCCAAACGTTTTTCTGGCTGTGGCAACAACATTTATGGATGGATCATAATGAAATGAATGAATTTGGAATAGAACATAAAGAGGATGCCTGCTATGAAGAGAAGAAATCGTTTGAAGCCAAACGATAATGCACGGGCGGCACAAAATGGACAATTTGCCTTGACATAAATATCCAATGGAGCTTATTGCTGATATCTACAAACATACTTTGTATTTGTCTAGAATTTATTATATTCTTCAGATGCTTTCAATTTGGATAATGCAACCCCTTCCTAGATGCAACTGCAAAAAACTTTTTAAAACATTATAGCAAAAGGAGAATTTGCTTATTTTGATCAAAATAGTTCACCCTCATCATTATGTGCTCAAGTGAGCTAACTAAACTGAAACACGAAATTGACTCCGTACACAATACATATAGTGAATTACAACATGGTAATGAAGGGTTTTGAGTAAAACTGCTGTAATGAAATTTTAGGAAAGAAAACACTTATCCAACTTTTGACAAAAAATTGACAGAAATTTTGCACAACACAAACAAAATATCCATTTATGTGTTATGTTACAGCCTATTTGTGATAAAGACATGAAATGTTTCTAAACAATGAATACAGAGTGAACAGGGTTTTTTAATAGGACCGTATGTCTAACTTTTCATAGTACTTGTCAATTAACCCTTTCCCACGTACAACAAATGTGCAGCTGGTGAAGTTGCAAACATCTTGGCAAAATCATGTAAAATCTTTTTAATGTTGAATTCTTGAAAAGAGTTTTAAAATTAGCAAAATGAGAAATTGCTCATTATGAGCAATTTATCCTTTTGCCACAATGCTTTCAAAAGTCTACTCCTGCACGACATCAACATGTGTCTATATGTGGAAAAGGCTTAAAAATTATACAAAATTATTTCATATCTAGTGGGTCCTCTTATAATATAGGACATTGGTTGATTGTTAGGTGTTTTACACCACTTTCAACAATTATTCAGTTATATCACAGCATTTCTTAGGTAAGTTACCACCAGTACTACTGGTCCATTTATCCTGACACCAGCCAGTCAGTCGTAATGCTATCCCCGCAACCGTAAATGCTAAGGAGGGCAGCCATTAATACCATTTTTGAAGTCTTTGGAATGACCTGGCCGGGGATCAAACTCACAACCTCCCGGACCCGAGGCAGACGCTTTACCCCTACATCCCCTAGCACTCTATAGGTTATTAAACATTGGTAATTGGATACTGGTGCAGCTGTTGCACACAGTAAATCTGCAGCAGATGACTTTGAAAACATTTGGTAAAAATTATGGAAACTCTCAATATAAATGAAAAAATAATTATAAGTGGAGTTGAAAAAGTAAAATTGTGTAATACTGTTGAAAACATTGTTTGCTGCAAAAGAGTCAAAATGCGTCTGCAGCTGTGGGTTTCTAAGAAAAATCAACAAAGGAGTGATACATTTGAAAGGAACTAATGTTATTATTATCCTGACCAGATTCATCTGTCATCATGCTATCTCCAAAGCCCTAAACCCAAAGGAGGATGACTCGTACTACCATTTATAAAAGAAAATATGACCCCAATAGTATGGAGTCAGTATGAATGTGTGAACATGCAAATTGAGCCATGTGTACTGTTACAAGACAAGTCCTTACCACATTATCCTGTAATGAATTAGTCATACATATTTATAATAAACCTGCATATTTACCGGCGCAAGTACATGCAGATTCACACTAACAGATTAAATTTCTGTATTTGACCAGGTGAAATAAGGTATCAAATATTTAATGGTGCGGCACTGACTTATGTTGTGACTTCACTGAAATATAATTTAAGTCCTACATGAATAAGAAATATTATGTTGCAATACCGGAACCTGTATTGAATTGTCGACCCAGAGCTTGGAAAATTTGACATTGCTGTCACATTTAGGTCTATTAAGATATCCATTTTTCCAAGCACCTTGTAGTACAATGCAAAGCCAGTACTGGAACATAAATTTCTTTATTTTTTATCACTATAATGTCTCATAGATTTGTGTGGTGTTAAACCCCTCTTTCAACATTTTTTTTTCAGTTATATAACTGCGATTCCTTGGTAAGTTACGAGTACTTCTGGTCAATTTATCCCGACACTAGCAAGTCAGATGTAATGCTAACCACAACACTAAACCCAAGGAGGAAAAGCCATTACTACCACTTTTAACCCTTTCCCTCATATAGACGCTTTCGGACGCCTCTGCAGCAGACGGCTTTTTGAAAACATAGTGACAAAAGAAGAAATTGCACAAAACGTGCAATTTCTCCTTTTGCCACAATGTTTTCCACTTTTCGTCATAGGTTATCCATTTAATTATTGAGATTTTCTATGTTTTGACAAAGTATGTTCAAAGTCGTCTGCAGCAGAATTGTCGTATGAGGGAAAGGGTTAAAGTCTTTGATATGACCTGGCAGGAACATCAAAAAGTAGATTATGATACCATTTGTGTGGGAGAAACTCCTTACATAAGCAATACACCAACTTTTAGTGAATATAGCTCTATAGATTAACCTAAGAAATTACCCATTCCGTTTAACCCTTTCCCTCATACGACAATTCTGTAGCAGACAACTTTGAACGTATTTTGTCAAAACATAGAAAATCTCTATAATTGAATGGATAACCTATGACAAGAAGTGGAAAACATTGTGGCAAAAGGAGAAATTGCACGTTTTGTGCAATTTCTTCTTTTGTCACTATGTTTTTAAAATGCCGTCTGCTGCAGAGGCGTCTAAAAGCGTCTATATGAGGGAAAGGGTTAAATAAACTTTTGATAATTACAGCACTAGTGTAAGGGAGATCATTCATGGAAATTAGCAGGTAAAATGGATAGAAATTTATCTCCCCTACCTGGATAGAAATCTTCTTTCATATCCCCGTCCAATTCCACCAGCCTTACTTAGCGCTAAGTAATACTTAATTACTTAAAAGCATATTTCCATCACTTTGTTTCCCTAATATTTTGAAATACGTGAAAGGTGGAATGTATTTAAGTGCATGACTAAGTTGACATAAATAGTAATCTTGCTGACTAACAATTCTTTTTAAGAAATAAAATCTGTTGGCATTTTTATTAACGAACCAAAAAATAAGAATTATGCATTTAAGCAATTTAAGTATTACTTAAGCCTTTCCCTCATACGACAATTCTGAAGCAGACGACTTTGAACATATTTTGTCAAAACATAGAAAATCTCCATAATTGAATGGATAACCTATGACTAAAAGTGGAAAACATTGTGGCAAAAGGAGAAATTGCACGTTTTGTGCAATTTATTCTTTTGTCACTATGTTTTCAAAAAGCCGTCTGCTGCAGAGGCGTCAGAAAGCTTCTATATGAGGGAAAGGGTTAACCCTAATGGTGGACTTGGACCCTGAACTAATAAGGCCTCATTTTTTGGACTTGGCCACCAGAGAAGGGTTTTTAACCCTTTCCCACATACGACAATTCTGCAGCAGACGACTTTGAACATATTTTGTCAAAAAATAGAAAATCTCTATAATTCAATGGATAACCTATGACATAAAGTGGTAAACATTGTGGCAAAAGAAGAAATTGCTTGTTTGAGCAATTTCCTCTTTTGTCACTATGTTTTCAAAAAGCCAAAAAGAGGCTTCAGAAAGCATCTATATTAGAGAAAGAGTTAATACATGCATTTGCATTTTAGAAGTGACCGGAGAAAGGTAATGAACCAAATATGACTACCAAAAAAACACTGATGGGTCATTCCAGGCAAAAAATAGAGTCGAAAACATTGTAGGAAAAGAGGAAATTCCTCTTAATCGGTAAACACCATTTTCAAAAGTTATGCTACAGAGGCTTCGTAAGATATCTATATCATGGGAAAGGTGGTTAAATTTAAACTGTCAATTGGGGACGACTTTGGATGAGTCTGAATATAATATTGGACAGTCCATGCAAAAAGGTTCAAGTCTGCTTTTCTGAACAGTGTAGGTTCGGATGGCTATGTCCATCAGTTCAGTTTAATTGGAATCCTCACAAGTTGACAGAAGTTGCTAACAAGTTTATGTGAACAGTGTATATCTTGATCAGACTTAAATACATTCCACCATTCACGTATTTCTGATACGGATGTACAATTGTCAAAATAGCAAATCTTGCATGTTTCCTTTCAGAGGGGTTCAAATATGATGTATCAGTAGGTTGATTTGTTTAATTTGCATAGTGTTTTATGCTGCTCTCCAAATTCTTTTTACTAAATTTTAACGAAGGTTGAAAAGAAATGATGTTACATGAGAAGGAGTTCGGAATCAATGGATAAAAGAAACAATGAAGTACTTGCTTAGCCATCAACAAAAGCTCAAAGATAGGTCCTAGTGAGGTCTTTAACGGTTTCAAAAGGGATTTTCTTTATTAATTATTAGAAAGGTTGAACGGAAATGATGTTACATGAGAAGGTTTGAGGAAGAAAGGGATAATTGAATCAATATAGTACCTGCTTAGCCATCAAGAATAGCTCGAAGACAGTTCCTAGTGAGGTCTTTGTGAAATCCGTAACCATCTTCTGCAAAGCAAAAAACAATTTACATATTTAAAATGCCTAGGCCAAAAAGAAAGTTTTATATCATAAATAAAAAAAAAAAATGTATAATCTATGTTAATAGTCATTTGCAATGTTGAAGTTATATCATTGAATGATACAATTTAAATATTTTCAAAACTAATGTTATTATGATGTCGTTGGTATGATGCAATATAGGGCAGTGTGTGATAAAGAGATTTATCTGTACAAATGTATGTTATTTATCAGGATTTCACATCTCGGCATTTAATATAATTAACTCTGTTCCAATATACATAAGAAACTTGGCACCATTGCTGCAGGTGACTTTTAAATACATCATGGGAAAGGGAGAAATTGACAACACAAGCTAGTTTTTATTTTCAAAAAACAAACTATCTGTAAGTGATTAACTCTTTCCCACATACAACACACCTGTAGCAGACGCCTTCGAACACATTTATGTATGCTTATTTCATAGAATTGAAAACATTGTGGCAAAAGCAGAACTTGATCAATGTGAGCAATTTCTGCTTTAGCCACAATGTTTTCACAAGTCTTCTTCTGCATCTGCATCTACGTCAGAATGGGTCTGTAGGTGGGAAATGGTTAACATCATAGTATTAATCAGTCCTACCTCTTTTTCAGCTGTGGATAATTTCTCTGGTACATCAGGGGTACAGGTTAGCACCATTAACAATCCAACTACAGATCTTCCCCTGTAATAGTGATTGTACATGGTACACTTTTCTTGTTATAACAGGACAAAATTTACCTCTATATAATACTCTTGTTAATGACAATTCAGGCCTTTCCCACATACAACAGCAGCAGACAAATTTAAAAAACATATTGGCAAAAATATGGAAACTCTCTTTAAATGAACGTTTCATAATTGAATAAAGTTGAAAATGCTCATCATAAGCAATTTCTCTTTGTGCCATTATGTTTTCAAAAGATTTCTGCTGCACTGGCATCAGAAAGAGCCTGTATGAGGAAAAGGTTTAAGCCTTTCCCACCTACAACAATTCTGCAGTAGACAATTTTGAAAACATCAAGTCAAAATTCTCTTTGAATGATAAAATAATTATTTGGAAAGAGTTTAAAACATTGAGGCAAAACGAACTGCTGGTTATTCATAAATGCAGATGAACAAAGGATCCAACTATAATCATTTTTATCTTAATCATTTTTATCTAAACATTTTTGCAAAGCAAGAAATAGCTCATGATGAGCAATATCTCTTATAGCTTCAATGATCTTAACCCTTTCCCTCATAAAGACGCTTTCTGACGCCTCTGCAGCAGACGGCCTTTTGAAAACAGTGACAAAAGAAGAAATTGCACAAAACGTGCAATTTCTCCTTTTGCCACAATGTTTTCCACTTTTTGTCATAGGTTATCCATTCAAATATGGAGATTTTCTATGTTTTGACAAAAAAGTCGTCTGCTGCAGAATTGTCGTATGAGGGAAAGGGTTAATTCTTTTTTTTTTGTAATACTACTTTCATCCAAATTTGTCTCTTTGCATAGTTTTTTATAACACGTTCAACAATTTTCTAATATATATATATATATATATACATATCATGGAATTTCCTGGGTACTACAGTTAAGAACATCTTGAAATTGACATATTTACGTTCCAATCCGCTCTCAAAGCGTTCACTCATTCATAACATTGTGATTGCTTTTTTCCGTTCCGTTCAGATTGAGCGCTTTTTAACGCTCACTCTTAACGCTTTTTTTCGATCAAAATCTGTTCAACGATTTGATTGGCTTAAATTAATTTTGTTTTGTTTATATTTTTATTTACTTAACCCTAAATATCAACAAACGATCTAGAGTTTTTTCAGCACAATCGTTAGTAGCAAATCGTATTACGAAAATGATCATATTAATAATATTTGTTACATTCTAATTCAATCGGATACTTGAGTGTCTTATAAAACAAAAGTTAAGTATACAAATATGACTTTTAATAAAATAGTTTCGTAAAATAATTATCGGATAGTTGTTGCAACCGTTCAATGAGCGAATGATTTGATATTTGCAATCATGAAGATTGTTTCGTTCAGAGCGCAAAATTCCGTTCCTTTCATAAAGCGTTCCAACTTCGTTCCAATCACGCTCACAATCCAATCACGTTCCGCTCAGATTGTCAATTTCATGATGTTCTTAACTGTACTGGTCAATTTATCCTGTCATCAGTGGCTATCCATAGTTTTGCCTTCATGTTTTATAATTTAATCTAAAGCAAAAATGCTTGCTGTTTTAGGCATGAGAAGTGATCTGTATTACCTTTCTGCCTTCATTGCCTGCGTTCTTTCTGGGATGATCTCTGATTCATGAAACATCATACATAACACCTCAATAACAAGAGAAGAAAATCTGAAAAGAAAAAAAAAAGTATTTTACTGTTTTACATAGAGCCCAGCCCATGCGTCGGAAAAGGTAGAAGTTGGCATTTCAGAACAGTGTGGGTTCTGATCATGCCGTCCATCTACTCAGTTTTATCAGAATCTACAGGAGTTGACAGAATCTTCTAAACAACTTATGCAAGTAAAATGTGAACAGAGTAGATTTTGATCAGACTGTGCATCATCAGGGAAGATCTTCATCTACATTTTACACAAAAGGCAACTTGTACCTTTTGCCATGATAGACTCATATTATCAGGTAAAGACCATTGACGCCAAAATGAACTTTTGTCCATCAGTGGAAAGAACAAATTTGTGCGCTGGGATTCAAACTCATGACCCCTTGGTTGATAGCCCTTGCCATTTCTGACTGGGGTATTGTGGCTTGACGTAAAAATTGAGCAATCACTACATTTTTTTAAAAACAAGCTCAAAAAGAGACCTGCAACAAATCGAACAAAATATAAATTACTCATCAGATAAGAGAGTTAACACTTGCAGGAATATAACAATTTGTGACACAAGACACATGCCTGTGAAATTGATTCAAAATTGGGCTTGCAGATTATGAGGATAAAAGTGTATGTTTTAATTGCTATGGCAACACAATTCTGGATCCATAAGGATTTCCGGGCAAAGAAAAGCTATTTGCAATCAGGCTTGATCATGGTAGGCCCAATGTTTAAAGCAGAGAAATCGTTTAAAGAAAAATGTTAATATACACCTTATCTAGCTGGGAAAACATCACATTTTCCATGCTTAACTTACTCAAATTCATCTGAACGGACATCTTTATCCACTGTACATTGGGATTTAGGCAGATAACGTTGTACCATCTTCACAAAGAAATGGAATAAATCTGAATTCTGAAAAAAAAATAGAATAAATCTGAACACTTACATGAATAGATTCCAAATAGATTTTAATCATAATCCTTTGATATGATATTTTGAGAAACCTCTTCTTTGAAAACATTTCATCTGCTGCATAAAGGGTCCTCTGTAAAATGTATGGATTTAACCCTCTTCCACATACATATACATTTTTTCCCAAGACGCCTGCTGCAGATTGCTTGCATGTGAGAAAGGGTTTACTCTTTCCCTGAATCAGCTCACCTTTGTCAAGTAAAACAGCACATATGCCCTCAACAAATCAATTTCCTCTTTTACTACAATGCTTTCAATATTTATATAAAATATACTTTCAATAAATTTATATATTTTCCTCATGTTTTCAATGCAGACAATCCCAAAAACCTCATCATATGTTATGTAATGTAATAAAAGAATAGAGACCAATTGCTCTGATTGAGCATAAGCTTTTCAGCTTTTTCAGCTTCTATAGGCCTATTTGATAGTGAACACTATAATCATCATGTACAATCATCTGACAGGTGCAGATACAACAAAAACAAAGTTAGATACAAGAGAGTCTAGGTGTGATACCCTAGCTCTTTTCGAAAAGACCCCTTGGTTTGTTAACGTGCCCAGTATATAGCACTGATACACGTGAGGCGCTTTTCCCTGAGGTTTTAACCCTTTCCCTCATAAAGATGCTTTCTGACGCCACTGCAGCAGACAGTTTTTGAAAACATGGCTCAAAACAAGCAATTTCTCCTTTTGTCACCATGTTTTCAATTCTATTTAATTATTGTACTTTCATTTAAAGGGAGGTTCCAACTTTTTTCAGGTATGTTTTCAAAGTCATTCGTCAAAACAAGCAATTTTTCCTTTTGTCATTTTGTCACCATGTTTTCAATTCTATTCAATTATTGTACTTTCATTTTAAAGGAGGTTCCAACCTTTTTTGAAGGTATGTTTTCAAAGTCATGAGATGCGGAAAAGGGTTAATGAGGTCAAAGGTTAATCTTACCTTCCAAAATAATTTCTTCAAAGAAAAGTTTTTCTCAGTACCGATCTTCAATTCATCCAGAATTTCATATAATTTTTCCATATTGTTTTCTGCCTTGAAAATGTCTCTTTTCAGTTGTTGGAAGAGTAGGTCCACCTTCTCCCTGTGAATAAAGAACAGAGGGTTAGATAAGGAGGAGTAAACAGGCATTTGTCTCTCATTACCTCTCTTACTACTCAATTTATCCTTTGTTTTATGCCCCTTTCAACAATTTTTTTTCTGTCATTTCACGGCATTTCCTTGGTAAGTTACCAGTACTTCTGGTCCATTTATCCTAACATCAGCTAGTCAGTCGCTATTTTAACCCAGCAACCCTGAGCGCAAAGGTGGGTAGCCATTACTACCATTTTAAAACGTCTTTGGTATCACCGGGCTGGGGATCCAACCTGAAACATCCCGCACCCGAGGCAGACACTCTAGCACTACACCATAGAGGCGGTAATTAATCATTTAATCCAAATGTTGTGGTTCTCAAAAGAATCGGCTCACTGTGGTGATTTTTTTGAGCACCCACATCATAGGGTTTTGATATCCGAAGCTGATTGTAGAACATGAAATACTTCTCGCATCTAAAGCAATTTAGATCTGCCTTTAAAAACTGCATAGCAGCAGTTCCCATTGCTCTGAAAAGAAATCAGAACTGCTGCTGCATTGTTTTCTTGATGTGATTTCTTCACGGGATTGCTTTTCACAATTTACACTTTAATGTATAAAAGAATTACAAGGCTGAAAATGCATGAATGAATTAACATAAATCGAGTGTTCACATGTACACATTTCAATAATTCATTGGTTCCTCTCAAATTGGAGTTTACAATAGCAAGTCACTGCCAAGCCCTGTTACAAACTGGGGCTGTGATACAGGGGATGTAAGTTCGAACCCAAGCTTGGCCAACATTCTTTTTGACGTTTGACAAAAGTCAAAATGACTTATGTCAATCGCCTTCCACCAATGGGCTAACAGTCCATGTGAAAACAGCCAGTTGCTGTGATAGACTGTAGTATGGAGTACCGGTATTGGAACACCAGGAAACACATGGGAAGATTAGCTGGTCGCCGTGATGTAACTGAAAAATAGTTGAAAACAGAGTAAAAACCCAAACAATGAATAGTATGAGTCCCCTGTATAAACATCTAACAGTACGCTCTCACCTTTGTTGAGGATGTGATGCCCTTAAGATACTTCCTTTTGGTGTCTCTATAGTTGATGGATTTAACATCAATGTTGAGGACTGAAATATACACAAGAGATTTACGTTTGACATGCGTTTCTTGTCCGAGTACATAGACAACTGGAAAAATTAGAGCTTAGACCTGTTGTTACAGGAGACATTTTTGCTCACACTATTATGTATAATTGTAAATATACAATAAAATACAATTTACTTTATTGCATAAAAACTTTACGTTGAAAACAAACAACAATCATAACAAACAAGAGCTGTCTATCAAGACAGCATGCTCGACTATTTGCCATTTGATTCTATAGTAAACAGTGGTTAATGAGATATGTGCATGATAGTTCCTTGTATGCCAAACTATAACCAAATTATCAAAGTCAAACAAGGGCCATAATGTGTACTGAATTCATACAATAGTTATCTACCGGTAACTTGACTGTCTTACACCCTTGAAGACATGAATAAAGTTTCAAATCAATATCATTAGTGGTTACTGAGATATGTCCATGATTATAAGTAGCATGCATGCAAAACTTTAACCAACATTTCTTAAGTCCAAAAAGGGGCATAATTATGTCAAAATATAATGTAGAGTTTTGTGACTCGTCCTGCAAGGTCATTTTATGATGTCCAATAAATGTGTAAAGTTTAAGGCAATAGCATTTGTGGTTTGTGAAAAAAAGCCTTGCATGCAGAACTTTAACCAAAGTTGCAACGCCAACGCACAAGTGACTGTAATAGCTTTCACATTCTTCAAAAAGTTGAGCAAAAAACTATGGGTATTTTCCGAAGAGCCCATATACATGTATTATGTCAAAGATTGTTTTCAATTTTATATATATATACACAATGGAGACACATTTGTAATGCATATATATGGGGAACTAGCCCTATCCTAATGGGCAGCCATTTTTTTGATTTATCAATTGAACAAAAATAAATTTGTAGATTAATTGTAACCTGAGGAATATTTCTGTGATATTCATTTGAAATCACAAAAGCAGTTTCATAGGAGAATATTTTAAATAATTTCACTTTATATGCAGACTATAGAAGACAGCCAATGTCCCCTGAAGGTAAATATGTTCAAGATGGATTGGTAGAGGTTCACCAAGGATCACTTTTTAAACAAGAGGCCCATGAGGGCCTATGCTCTACTGGAATGGTTCTTTGGTCATTTTCAATCCAGAGCATGTATGTATGGGCAACAAAGGAAATTTGACAATTTCAAGGGCCTTAATCCAGTCATGCATAGGCGGATCTGGCTGGTTTTCAAAAAGGAACCGAGCTTTCATCAATATTTAACTACCATCTCAGTTTGGTGAAGATCGGATAGTAAATGGAGGCTCTATTGTGTTCACAAGCTGTATTATAGCAATTTTGACAATTTCAAGGGCCATAATCCACCAGTCATGCATGGGGGGATCTGGCTGGTTTTCGAAAGAAACCAAGCTCTCATCAATATTTAACTATTATCTTAGTTTGGTGAAGGTCAGATAGTAAATGGAGGCTCTATTGTGTTCACAAGCTGTATCATAGCAATTTTGACAATTTCAAGGGCAGTAATCCAGTTATGCATAGACGGATCTGGCTGGTTTTCGAAAAGGAACTGAACTGTCATCAATATTTAACTACCATCTAAGTTTGGTTATGATCGGAGAGTAAATGGAGGCTCTTTTGTGTTCACAAGCTGTATTATAGCAATTTTGACAAATTCAAGGGATATAATCCAGTCATGCATGGCCGGATCTGGCTGGTTTTTGAAAGGAACCGAGCTCTCATCAATATTTAACTACTATCTAAGTTTGGTGAAGATCAGATAGTAAATGGAGCCTCTATTGTGTTCGCAAGCTCTATTATAGCAATTTTAACAATTTCAAGGGCCATAATCCAGTCTTGCAATGGTGGATCTGGCAGGTTTTCAAAAGGAACCAAGCTGTCATGGATATCTAACTACTGTATAAGTTTGATTAAGATACAATAAAAACTGAAGACTTAATCACGTTCACAATCAATTGATTACGGACGCACGGATGCATGGACGACGGACACAACGCCATGGCATAAGCTTTTCTGGCCTTTGGCCAGTAGAGCTAAAAATTAGTTTAAAATGATATCAGTAGTTTCTGGACAAAATTGTGCATGGCAGGCATATAAGGGAAAATCGTCTCAGCCCTGGTAAACAGGTTTTTCAACCAATCTGATAATCAATATGGCTAAGAAGCTAATTAGGAAGCATTTGAAAAATTGTTGATAACTCACATCAGTCTAGTGACACATGATAGATGAATGATACAGGTGATCAAAACAACTCATCGTGATCACTTGAGAGCTTCGTCGTGCTAAAATTGTGACACCAAAATACTTACAATTACAAAGGTACTCCATGCACTTCTGATAAGCATGAGCATCGGCGTGTCAGCACTGAGCAAGTACAAGTTGAGCACTGCTTGTCGTTTCTCCCCGAACCCCTCCGCACCGTGGAGTGAAAGGCGCTGCATTGAGCCACCAAAATCAGATACTGAGGCCATACTCACAATACTGAAACACAGTGAATTCTAAAGAATATAACCCTTTCCCACATACAGACACTTTCTGACGCCTCTGCAGCAGACGAATTCTGAAAATATTGTGAAACAAGAGCGCCAAATGTCACAAAATACGCCCGTCCTGTTTTTTTGAGACCAAGTAGTGATAATTGGTTGTACATCAGCCAAACTTAGAGAGCTGACACTGTTAGTACAGTTTTGGCCATTTCGAGGGACATAATTTTGTAGTGACTAAGATAACGTTGTAAGTTATCAAACTTGACCAAGATATTCTGCCCATCAACATATTGTCTAAATTTGGGGATGATCCGATAAAGGCTTCACAAGTTTTTTAGCTGACAAGACCAATGAATTGTAGGTAATTTCTATAATTAAAGGGTAATATCTCTCTATCGACTGGAGCAATATATCTAGTTATTGAACTTGTCCGAGATATTACGCCAATACACATTCTGACCATATTTGGTGATGATTGGACAAAGGCTCCTAGAGTTATTGAGCTGACAAGACCAATTTTAGGTATTTATATAATTAAAGAGCGATAACTCTCGATTGACTAAAGCGATATGGCTAGTTATCGAACTTGTCCGAGATATTAAGCCAGTACACATTCTGACCAATTTTGGTGATGATTGGACAAAGGCTTCTAAAGTTATTGAGCTGACAAGACCAATTTTAGGTAATTTCTATAATTAAAGAGCGATAACTCTCGATTGACTGAAGCGATATGGCTAGTTATCGAACTTGTCCGAGATATTATCCCATTACAAATTCTGACTAAATTTGGTGATGATTGGACAAAGGCTTCTCAAGTTATTGAGCTGACAACATACTGGACGCCGCCCGCCCACCCGCCCGCCCGCCCGTACGCCGCAGGTAAAACTATAATACGATCCGTTTTTTCAAAACGGGCGTATAAAAGGAAAAATCATTTATAATGAGCAATTTCTCCTAATTACCACAATGTTTTTAACTCTGTTAAATAATTAAGTTCTCATTTATTGAAAATATTCACATTTTGTCAATATGTTTTCAAAGTCCTCTGCTGCAGATTTGTTGTATATGGGAAAGGGTTAATAAAATAAACATAGACTGTATACAGTCTTAAAAAGCAGGCTGTTTTCAATTCATGAAAACCTTTTTCGACCTTTATTGTTGCATGGTACTCAAAAGAACCGTTTCACCAAGACAATTCTTTAAAGTATCCACAAAGTTAAGTTAACACTTTCCCTCATACAACAATTCTGCAGCAGACGACTTTGAACATATTTTGTCAAAAAATGGAAAATATCTTTAATTGAATGGATAACCTATGACTAAAAGTGGAAAACATTGTGGCAAAAGGAGAAATTGCTTGTTTTGAGCAATTTCTTCTTTTGTCCCTATGTTTTCAAAAAGGCTACTGTTGCAGAGGTGTCAGAAAGTGTCTATATGAGGGAAAGGGTTAAACTTGAAATTTTCCACATGTAGAATCAATTGACACATCTACAGCTCATATTGGTTTCACCTCAATTTTAGGATTTAAACCTGTCAATGTGGTTGGTGACGATGGACATAGAAACAGCAGGTAGATTAACTTCTATCCATGAGCAGTCAGCGTTTGGAATATCTGCAGCACACAACTTTTGAAAACATTATGGCAAAAGGAGATATATATTGCTCATCATGATCGAGCATTTATCCTTTTGCCACAATGTTTTCAACTATATTAAATAATTATTCTTATAAACTTTTTCCATATTTTGACCTAGATGTCATTTACTGTATGTTACATTAATGCATGTCACCGTGAAAAGGGATTAAGATTAAAATGTCACTCATAATATTTAAAAATCTGTAAATAGAAGCTATATATATTAAACCTTTCCCATAGATCTATAGACCCATTTTAACACAACTGCAGCAGACGATTGCTTCTTGAAAACACTGTGGCAAAAGGAGAAATTGCTCAGAACGAGCAATTTCTCCGTTTACCACAATGTTTTCAACTATTTTTAGTAATTATACCTTCATTTAAATAGAGATTTTCCATATTTTTTACAAAATGTCTTCAAAGTTGTCTGCTGCAGATTTGCTGTACGTGGTAAAGGGTTAACATAAAACAGTATAGATATCCTGATAATCTGTAAGAGTGGTCTGATGTGAAAATATCATACTTCAAGTCAGACCACTCTTAGGACCTCAAATTAGTCATAAATTAACCCTTTCCCTTATACAACAAATCTGCAGCAGATTGACTAGTCTGGTTTCCTGCGTACTATATGACAAATAGTACCGTAACATAGTGGTAGGGGCAGGTTATCTAGACTACAGATCGACGTTAACCCTTTCCCACATACGGCACTTCTGTAGCATACGATTTTCAAAACATCAAGACAAAAATATGGTAAGTTTCTATAAATGAATGTGTAGCAAATGAGTAGTATTGAAAACATTGTGTCAAAAGGAGAATTTGCTCATAATGAGCAATTTCAACTTTTGTCACAATGTTTTCAAACGTTTTCCGCTGCTTAGGCGTCAGAAAGCGTATCGAGGGCTTGGCGTGAAACAGTTGTAACTAAAAACCTATTTTGAAATGTCTGGTTTTGGGGCAATTTTAACCCCTTTGTAAAAACAATGGAAATTTAGGCACCTAAATTTCCATTGTTTACCAAGAAAAATGATTTAACGCTTATAAAGACTTTATGGCGAGGTGATTAACCTTGGTAAAAAAATACCAATTTTAGTTACAACCATTTCACGCCAAGCCGTCGGTATGTATGTGGGAAAGGGTTAATAAAATCATGCGACGAAATACGACAAGTCCTATTTAACATGTGCATTCACTCATTCTCACCACCACCTTTGCTGGCCACCCACATATAAATCAGTCTTAACGCTTTCCCACATACAACAAAGTCGCAGCAGACAACTTTGAACACATCTTGGCAATTATAGTATGGAATACTTTCATTAATACATGCATGTTAATGTTAAATTATCTAACGGAGCTGAAAACATAGTGGCAAAAGGAGAAAAATGTGCTATACCTTCTCCTTTCAACATCCTCATGTGCAGGTGTACCAGCCCTCGATCCCCCTCGCATACTCGTCATTGAGGAAGTCACTGAATTATGCCTTTGTTTAACATGATGGTCATTTATTGAGCCTGTATGCACTGACGTTATTTCAATATGGACATCTGACATTGCCTTGTTTGAAACCTGAGAAGCACTGAATAGTTTCTTTTTGTCTGAACTAGGAGGAATTACTTTGTCAGTTCCACAGAATGGTGAAACTTTACTTTTACCAAATGAACATGTAAAGCAACATGAAGTTTTCTCTGCATCGTCAGTTAGCTCTTTTATATTTCCGTTAACGCCATTTTTCTTTGGTAAATCATTACTGTCGACTATCACTGAGGCATTGCTGTCATGAAATGAGCTCTCAAAGGCTTTGCCTTTTGTCATCGGGGATTCAGGTAAAGGCCGACTGCTTCTCGGGGTCTGCTTCGACTGTGTCGATTTAATAGACCTGGCCGACTTGGGTTTCTTTGGAGTTCTTAAATCCAGAGATTTCGAGAACTGAAACGAATCCCCAACCACACTTTGATTTTCTATGTCTTCCAGAACATCCTCCTCAAGTTCTTCCTTGAGAGATTTTAAAATTGTTTCTTCTGTCTCACTTTGTATGGTGTGTAACGTTTTTGGCCCTTTCTTTTTCTTCTTCGATATGCTGCCTTTTCGAGCATCTCTTGCAGAACTCACTGAGCCTCGACTATCCGGCCGATTCCCATTATATTGCAAACTGGACAAACTTGAGTACCCATAATCCTCGGACCAGACTTCCTGTGAGGACACCATACTTAAAGGTGTGGAGGCATTTGATCTGTCGCCATGGAGATCAGATAATGAACCATTTCTTGGTGACTTTTTCCGCCGAAATGATCTTCTTTTGACAGTTTCGGTGGTCCAATATGTAATGGCAATATGCTGACAATTCTCCTTATCATCACCCATCAAAAAGTCAGGGTAATCATTCACCTGCAACATAAAAATGGAACTATTTTAGTCAAAGACAGAGGACCAAATAAGGAGGGATAATATAGCTCTTTTCCCCACAATAATGAATATATCTCTTTATTATCCAACCAGACCCTATGATGTGGTGGTAACTCAAAAGAATCGTCACATTGAGTTTCTTTTGAGTACACACAACATAGGATAAGAGTCAAATAAGGGTTCAGAAATATGCAAAATACCCCTTATCTAGAGCTCTGCAAAGATTAACATTTTCTTTGACTTGTTTACTTAGGAAACCGTATGAAAACTGTATTGTCAGGTTACTCAGGTAATGAATCATCATAAATAAAACTTTTCCCTCATATAGACGCTTTCTGACGCCTCTGCAGCAGACAGCTTTTTGAAAACATAGTGACAAAAGAAGAAATTGCACAAAACGTGCATTTTCTCCTTTTGCCACAATGTTTTCCACTTTTAGTCATAGGTTATCCATTCAATTATAGAGATTTTCTATGACAAAATACGTTCAAAGTCGTCTGCTGCAGAATTGTCGTATGAGGGAAAGGGTTAAGAAACATTGAGGCAAAATGAGAAATTTCACCTATTTAATATATATTTATACTTTTATGTATATACGTACATATAGGCCAGGGATTCCATATTTTTTTCATATATAAGTTTTCAAAGTTGTTTGGGGATGATTTATTGAATGTGGGAAAGGGTTAAGCAATTTATTTTTATTCCACTTATAATGTTTTCAAAAATATTCTGCTTAAGAAATATTAAATTGTCTGTAAAAAAATAAGAGTTTCTAGTCGCACAATAATTTATTCATTATTTGATAATTGAATTTTAAATTTTGTTTTGTTAGTGTTAAAAAATGAATAATAATGTTGTCTGTGTATGTGCATGCAAATTAAAACATAAAGCAATGAATATTATTATTGATCTTGATTTGGTCAATAGTTATCAACCTCATGAATTAGAAACCCTTTCCCACATGTATACAATAGTTATGCAGAAGACAACATTAAAAACCTTTTGGGCAAGAATATGGAAAATCTTCATAAATTAAAGATATATATCTTTAATTGAATAGTGTTGTAAACATTGTAGCAAAAGTTGAAATTGCTAAATGTCTTCTCAAGTTGTCTGCGTCAATAAGTGGGAAAGGTTTAATAGAATCATCAGTGCTTGAGAATAATTCCAGGAAAATATTATAAATTAATGAAAGAAAATTATAAAGTTAATTTGGCTGTACGTGTACACTTTCTTAACCCTTTTCCTCATATAGACGCTTTCTGACGCCTCTGCAGCAGAAGGCTTTCTGAAAACATAGTGACAAAAAAAATTGCTCAGAACGAGCAATTTCTCCTTTTGCCACCATGTTTTCCACTTTTAGTCATTATAAGGTTATCCATTCAATTATAGAGATTTTCTATGTTTTGACAAAATATGTTCAGTCGTCTGCTGCTGCAGAATTGTCGTATGAGGGAAAGGGTTAATTATCAACCACTGATGAGTTCAAATCTTGTGAACGAAACCGGTCAGATGTCTAATCAGTAGGCGAGCAAGTCTTCTGCCCCCACACAGCAAAATCCTCTCTTATTGAAAGTAAAATAATAGATTGCAAATACATCAAGAGAACCGTTAACCCTTTATCCCACATGTAGACGCTTACTGACGCCCCTGCAGCAAACAACTTTAGAAAACATTGTGAAAAAAGGAAAAATTGCTAATAATGAGCTAATTTCTCATTTGTTACAATGTTTTCAGCTCTATAGATGCAATAATTCAACATTCATTATTAACGATCTTTCATATTTTCATAAAGATGTTTTCAAAATTGTCTGCTGCAGATTTGTTGTATGTGGGAAAGAGTTAACCCTTTCTCAGTGCCTGTGTACTGTATATATACATAGTAACTATATAATTATTATATGCAATGAAAACATTTTGTCAACCCTTTGATACCTGCATGTCTTAAACCCTTTCCCACATACAACCATTCTTCAGCAGACAACCTTGAAAACATTTAAGCAAAATGATTGGAAATGATGATGATGATACTCTATAAATGAAAGTGTAATTATTGAATAAATGAAAGTGTATTTATTGAATAGAGTTGAAAACATAATGTGGCAAAAGTAGAAATTGCTCATGGTTTTTAATCAGTTTACTAAGTTGTCTGTATGTGGGAAAGGATTAAGCTAGATTTTGAACAATAAACACCATATCAAAGCAAGACTAATATAACCCTAGTATGAATGGCATTATGGCATTAAGCAAATCATAACAATTCTCATTTATAAGACGTTACAAGAGAAAGTTGATGCAACGCATCAATGTCGCCGGAAATGCATACTGCAGTTATGCATAACACTAACATTATAGTAGTTGAATAAACAGTTATCAACTGAGGGGCATATTGGAACATCAGGGGCGGGGGGTCAAGTGAAAATGTGTCATAACTTGCATTGTTTTGTCAACGAAGTGAATGATAATTGAAGCCTTTCATTGTTTATGATCAATCTCCATTCCAAAGTTACTAAGGTTGACCATACACACAGCCAACTAATTATTGATCATACACAGTAATGGAAATGAGTAATCTTGACAATCATTAGTCTTAGTATGTATACAGTGCTTTCATTAAGGAATAATTATAAGATTTGTGAATTCCACATACACTTTTCAAGATGTTTGTCAGAATATTTGAATTCTATCATTTATCAATAAAACCACAAAACAGACAATTCAAGATTTGCATGCAATAGCACGTCATTTTATGTTTCCCCTATTAAAGTCAACATTGGACACCTTTGCAGCAATTTACTTTTAAAACAATGAGATAAGGGTTAAAACGCTGAAGACATGAGTTTTCTCTTTTTCTCAAAATGATATTAGCTTGGCATCCTAATTATATCATACCTTAACAAATGATGAAATGTAATCCAATATTTACAAATAAGACCACCTTCGAAATATAATATCAGCTAAACAGTTAAATCTCATTGAAATTGTTTTATAATTTAAACTTAATTTCGAACCTAAACTGAGCCCTACAACATGTTAATTTATTGTAATTATTTCCTTCCTTTTTTATAATATAAAATAACAAACTACTCATGTTTAAAGATTATATTATGATGAGCACCCTTGTGTCAATGATGCATAACAATATGCAGATCGGAAGCAATATGCCTTTAGGGAATTTAATGACACATTTAAAATTGTCAAGGACGAAATAATTTTGTACGAAAGACCCAATTCATGACCTACATTCTTCTTCGCAGAGGTGTCGTTCTTGAAACTCTCTTTATGCCGAGAGTCACTCACTCACTCACGGTTCGTTCAAAGTCATTTTTCTATTAAAACCAGTTTTATCTCGGTTTGTTCTTTTCTTCATTTGTTTTAAACCAAATAAACATTTTAAATCACCTATAATTTACTATTTGTAAGTGAGTGTAAAGAGCTGCTCTCTGCAAAGGAGATTGATATACGCAGTTGGTATTCGCAAGTCACGCGATCAACAGTTTTAGCTTAGAAACAGTTCATATTTTAGATATACAGGGATAAACATTATAAAATGAATTCCTCACAAATCAAGACATCTCTTTGAACATGAAAATAACATTCAGTAAATTAAGATTGCTATTTTAAAGGAGAATTCGACGTGAATTTTACCTGATATTGACACATAACAGTCTGCTTGCTGCAAGTCTTATGGGGACGGTTTTGTCTTCGTAAATAAAACCCCAAAAAAAGAGATGCGAGTCAAAATAAAGAAACTACTAATACTTAAAACATCGGAATATTTATTTCATTTTAGATGTGTCATAACTTAGTGTTTTTAAACAAACGCAATTGTAATATGTTCAAGACATTTAAATTTGTTTTTTCTAATAATAACTCCTCCTCCCATGTGATTTCCGAAAACCTATTAAAAATGGAAGTCGCGGGCTTCTGCCCAGCAACTAATAAGTATAAAATTATTGTCCAGTCATTATTTGACACTTTTAAAAGGGCTTGACCTGATACAGATCTCAGTTAAACTGTTCTGGGGTATATAGAACTATGTTTAACCCTTTCCCACATGTATGTATACAACAATTGACCTCAAGCAATAATGGATATGGGTTTTTTTTTTTTTTTTAAAGAGGGTGCGGGGGGGAATTTAAATGGTCACCCCAAACATATGAAACAATCTTTGTAGGGGGTCAATGATTTATTAAATTTTCAAACAATTAAAACACTTCAATTTATTATTTAAATGCCAAAACTAAAATATACCGTAATTAAATTTAACTTATTTTGAGAAGCACTTATATGAATAATTCATTTCTTTTAGCTGAAAATGTGCAAATAAATGGGCTTTAATTTAACTGAATTATCCTACCAAATAAAATAATTATCACAAAACAACCAATTATGTCATTAACTTCACAATTAGTGGATATCCTATTTGTTTCTATTCTGTCATAAATTATGTATAGTCATTTTTAACCCTTTCTCATCTGCATGCAGATGCATTTTGACACAATTCTGCAGCAGACGACTTTTGAATACATTAATTATGGCAAAAGAAGAAATTGCTCGAGGTAAGCAATTTCTCCTTTTGCCACCATGTTTTCATCTCTATTAATAATTAAACTCTAATTTATGGAAATTTTTCAGTTTTTTGTCAAATGATTGCAAATTCGCCTGCTGCAGAATTGTTGTATGTGGGAAAGGGTTATAGCTGTTCATTGTACTTTAAGCATTAGTTGGTTATTTAAAGCAAAACATTTGTGAGACAGGACCCCATAAGATATCTGACATTATTTAACCTAAATTAAGCCTTTCCTACATACAACAAATCTACAGCAGATATACCTTTGAAAACATCTAGGCAAAATTAACAAAATTCTCTATAAGGGAAGGTTTTATTATTGAAAAGAGTTACTAAGAAAACATTGTGGCAAAAGAAGAAATTGCTCATTATGAGCAACTTTTCCTTTTGCCCAAATGTTTTCAAAACTCCTCTGCTGCAGAGGTGTTAAAATGGGTCTACATGTGGAAAAGGGTTAATTAGGTAAAAAATAAACCATGAACTTGAAATAGTTTAGTTACATTGTGAACTTATTCGGGTTGAACAAGGCATGGGTGTACTACAGTTTGGAAAACAATAGCCTATTGTGTGCATTCATAAGAATAATGGCATAATATCTTTTGAAAGTTCAACTTGTAATATATTTACTTTATATATTATCGTTACTTAGCCATCGCTTTTGTGACTTTGATCTTTTTCTGTTTTAACCCTTTCCAACATAGAGACGCATTTTGACTAGGGATGGCAATGGTTACCGATATTACTAACCGGTTACTCGGTTAACCGTATAGCTAAATAGATTCATAGACAATAAATATTCACTTGCTTCCGGGTTTTGTTATTGTTGTTGTTGCCATTTTAACTCGCATTTCCCGGTCATGTATAAATCAGACTAGAACCTCGTTATCGGAACGTATTCATTCATGTCAAACAATTTTTCTAATTTTATTTCTTTTAATTTACAGTTAAGAAAATATTTACTATGTATAATTGAATGCATGTAGTCTGTGAAGATCATATCAGCGATGGCTAGAGTAATCTGGTCGCTCTTAGGTGCTGACAATTTTTGTGATGTTTATAAAGGATATCATTGAATGCTGTAAAGAATAATGGGAAACTATGAAAAATGCAAAACTCATGCAGAAATTGACAAATATTCTAAGTCCAAAAAGGGGCATAACTCATTCAAAAATTGACGAAATCCGAGGAAATGTGAACTTGATCTGTGACACATGATTACAAAGCCATATACAAAATTTCAGGTCAATAGCTCAAAGTATGTAGGAAAAAAGTGTGGAAAACCAATATTCTAAGTCCAAAAAGGGGCATAACTCATTAAACAAGAGTTGTCGGAGGACAATATAGCTCGCCTATCAGGGCCATCGTATATCAGGGCCTACTTCAGAACAGTTAAAGTATTAGGTAAAGTCGCACAGTATCACCTATTGCAAGATAATACACCTTTTCAATACTTTTGACAAAAATTCTAAGTTCAACTAGAATGGAGTGCTCCCCGGAGCACGTGTGTCACCTGCCGGCGCCTTGTCAGAAAATTTTAATTTTTGATAGAAAAGGGGCAATAACTCTGATATAAAAAATATTTGGATTATCCCCCTTTTGTGAACCCATCACAAAAATTGATATAAACATTTGTCAGAAGTTTCAATCCAATCCTTTGAGCAGAAAAAAAGTAATTTGAATATTTGACAGAAAAGGGGCAATAACTCTGATATAAAAATATTTGGATTATCCCCCTTTTGTGAACCCATCATACACATTGATATAAACATTTGTCAGAAGTTTCAATCCAATCCTTTGAGTAGATTAAATTTTTGACAGAAAAGGGCCAATAACTCTGATATAAAAATATTTGGATTATCCCCCTTTTTGTGAACCCATCATACACATTGATATAAACATTTGTCAGAAGTTTCAATCCAATCCTTTGAGTAGAAAAAAAGTTATTTGAAAATCTAAATTTTTGACAGAAAAGGGGCAATAACTCTGATATAAAATTATTTGGATTATCGCCCTTTTGTGAACCAATCACACACATTGATAAAAACATTTGTCAGAAGTTTCAATCTAATCCTTTGAGTAGAACAAAAGTTATTTGAAAACGTGACGAAAAAAGTGTGACGGACAGACAGACAGACAGACGCAGAAGTTTCAATCTAATCCTTTGAGTAGAAAAAAAGTTATTTGAAAACGTGACGAAAAAGTTAGATCTTTTGACAGAAAAGGGGCAATAACTCTGATATAACTTGACCTTGACCCAGGGTCAGGACGGGTGTAGTGGGGTGCGTAGATGGACCAATAGTTCCTAAATGTATAAACTAAATATGAAAGCAATCAATGTCATAATAGTGAATGCAGTGATATGTTAAACGTTAAACGCAAACCTTAAACCTTGTAACTGAACCAAGTAGAAATGACCTTGACCTTGACCCAGGGTCAGAACGGGTGTAGTGGTGTGCGTAGATGGATGACCAATAGTTCCTAAATGTATAAACAAAATATGAAAGCAATCAATGTCATAATAGTGAATGCAGAGTGATATGTTAAACGTTAAACGCAAACCTTAAACCTTGTAACTGAACCAAGTAGAAATGACTTTGACCTTGACCCAGGGTCAGAACGGGTGTAGTGGTGTGCGTAGATGGATGACCAATAGTTCCTAAATGTATAAACTAAATATGAAAGCAATCAATGTCATAATAGTGAATGCAGAGTGATATGTTAAACGTTAAACGCAAACCTTAAACCTTGTAACTGAACCAAGTAGAACCAAGTAGAAATTACCTTGACCTTGACCCAGGGTCAGGACGGGTGTAGTGGTGTGCGTAGATGGATGACAAATGGTTCCTAAAGGTATAAACCCTTAAAACCCAAATTAAAAACCTTAAACACAAACCTTAAACCTAGGTGTCTACGCCACCGCCGACGCCGCCGACGGTGCCGACGCCGGGGGTAACACATAAGCTCTCCTGTACTTCGTACTGGCGAGCTAAAAATTGACGAAATACGAGGAAATGTAAACCTGATCTGTGACACTTGATTACAAAGCATGATATACATAATTTCGGCTCAATACATTAAAGCATGTAGAAAAAAAGTGCGGAAAACAAATATTCTAAGTCCAAAAAGGGGCATAACTCATTCAAAAATTGACAAAATCCCAGGAAATATGAACTTGATCTGTGACACATCACTACAAAGCCTTGTACAAAATTTCAGCTCAATAGTATGTAAGAAAAAAGTGCGGAAAACCCGAACGGACGGATGGACGGAGGGAGGAAAATGACCATACCATTAAGAAACGGTCGTATAAAAACAACAAGAGCGCCAAATGTCACAAAAAACAGCCGTCCTGTTTTTTTGGAGACCAAGTATTAAGTGATAATTGGTTGTACGTCAGCCAAACTTAGAGAGCGGACACTGTTAGTACTGTTAGTACATTTTTGGCCATTTCAAGGGACATAATTGTGTAGTGACTAAAATAACGTTGTATTAAAAGTTATCAAACCTGACCAAGATATTCCCTCCATCAACATATTGTCTAAATTTGGCGATGATCGGATAAAGGCTTCACAAGTTATTGAGCTGACAAGACCAATTTTATGTAATTTCTATAATTAAAGGGCAATATATAACTCTCTATCGACTGGAGCAATATGGCTATAGTTATCGAGCTTGTTTGGTGGTGATTAAACAAAGGCTTCTAAAGTTATTGAGCTGAAAAGACTAATTTTAGGTAATTTCTATAAATAAAGGGCAATAACTCTCGATTGACTGAAGCGATATGGCTAGTTATCGAACTTATCTGAGATATTATGGCAATACACATTCTGACCAAATTTGGTGATGATTGGACAAAGGCTTCTAAACTTATTGAGATGACAACATACTGGACGCAGCCCGCACACACTCCGCAGGTTAAACTATAATACGATCCGTCTTTTCAAAACGGGCAAATAAAAACGTGGAACATCTTCATAAATTAGAGTTCATTTATTGAGCAATTTCTCCTTTTGCCACAATGTTTTTAACGGTCGTCAGCAACAGAGGCATAAGAAAGCGTGTGTGTGTGTGTATGAGGGATCAAAATGTTTGAAATTATCTTGGACACTTTGCAACAATAATTGAGAGAGCCTTGTGAGCTTGTGATCTGTGCACTCAGATCAGGGTCTTACATAGTTTTGCAAGAATTCTCCAAAAAATCCTTGAGAATAATGGTTATATCATAACATTAGACTGCACATATAATGTACAATATGACCTGAATCATTACTCACTCTAAAACCTAATTGATTGATTGATTGGAGTTGAACCCTTTCCCAATTGCAAATGCAATTAGATGCATTGATCAGATGCAGACAAAAGTAGGAATAGCTCAATATGAGTAATTTCCCCTTTTGACACAATGTTTTAAACTTTTTTCATCTACTGTACTTCAAAATTCCAAAGATATTCCATAGTTTTTAATTGACCTAGATATTTTAAGTTTTTCAAAGTTGTCAGCTGCAGATTTGCTGTACGTAGAAAAATGTTAATTCCATTTTCAATCATTTTCATTAAAACCAGACCTAAACTTCGCTGACTCACTAGTATGTAAATCTGATGACTGCCCCGAACAGGTTGTTACAGATTGACCTTTGCCACAGCCAATCAAATTTATCCTTACCAAATCACTTGGTATGAAACAGATAAGATATCCCATATCAATATAAACAATATAGAGAAGCTGTGCCGAGTTCTTCGATTGTTACAATAACCCTTTCCCTCATATAAACGCTTTCAGACGCCTCTGCAGCAGATGGCTTTTTAAAAACATAGTGACAAAAGAAGAAATTGCACAAAACGTGCAACTTCTCCTTTTGCCACAATGTTTTCCACTTTTAGGTTATCCATTCAATTATAGAGATTTTCTATGTTTTGACAAAATTTGTCCAAAGTCGTCTGCTGCAGATTTTGTTGTATGAGGGAAAGGGATTTATAACATGGGTGTTTGCTGTATATATAGTGCAATTTTATTAGACATTAAAAACAAGAGGGCTATCATATGGCCCTGGATCGCTCACCTGATTTTATTTTTTTCCCTTTAGCCATATAAGCCCCGCCCCCCCCCTGGAGGCCATAGTGTTCGACCAATCAACATGGCTTGAAGAATCTGATAGAATGTGGCCCTAAGAATATTTCTATAAGATTATTTGAAAATCGGCCAAACACTTTCGGAGGTGAAGAATTTTTAAGTTTTCACTTTAGCCATATAAGGCAAATTAATAGCCCCACCCTCTGTCAAACAAGTTTTTCAACCAATCAACATGGCTTGAAGGAATCTGATAGTGGGTTACTTAAGGAAGATTTCTATAAAATTATTTGAAAATCGGTCTGACATTTTCGGAGGAGAAGATTTTTTAAGTTTTCACTATAGCCATATAAGGCAAAATAGCACCGCCCCTCTGGCGGCAATGTTTTTCGACCAATCAACATGGCTTGAAGGAATCTGATAGAGGGTCATCCAAGGAACATTTCTACAAAATTATTTGAAATCGATCTGACACAAATTCGGAGGAGAAGATTTTTTAAGTTTTCACTATAGCCATATAAGGCAAAATAGCACCGCCCCTCTGGCGGCAATGTTTTTCGACCAATCAACATGGCTTGAAGGAATCTGATAGAGGGTCATCCAAGGAACATTTCTACAAAATTATTTAAAAATCTGCCAAACAGTTTGGTAGAAGAAGAATTTTGAAGTTTTTTTCATTTCGTTGCCATGGAAACCAGAATTCTGCATGGATCCCACAAATTTTAAGGAAATCTGGTGAGGTCATTGAGAGGATGCCTTCTGTGAAGTTTCATCCCAATTGACCCGCTAGTTACTTAGGACGACGCACGATTGATGACGGACGCCGGACAAAAGGCGATCACAAATAACTCACCTTGAGCAAAGCTCACTCATTATTATAGTTTGCAACTTGCCTTTTGCCACAATGTTTTCAATGCTTTTTATGAATTATACTTGTATTAAACAGATTTTGCCTAGATGTTTCAAAAGTCGTCAGCTGCATCTATGACTAAAAGTGGAAAACATTGTGTTAAAAGGAGAAATTGCTTGTTTTGAACAATTTATGTTTTCAAAAAGCTGTCTGCAGCAGATGCGTCAGAAAGTGTCTATATGAGGGAAAGGGTTAAAAGTACAATAGTTGGAATGTGTTGAAAATACATGGATGTTTTGGCACACTGATTTTTATTAAAGAATACAGAAGTATATGCCTCAAAATGTGTCTGCAAGTGGGAAAGGGTTAATTCCAGAGTGTTTTTTATCCCCTGTTGACTCAGAGAATCATCCGATTTACAACCCTATACATTTAAGACTTATAACTCTACTGCAGACGGAAATTGTCATAAATTTTTAATTATTTAACCCTTTCCCTCATATAGACGCTTTCTGACGCCTCTGCAGCAGACGACTTTTTGAAAAACATAGTGACAAAAGAAGAAATTGCACAAAACGTGCAATTTCTCCTTTTGCCACAATGTTTTCCACTTGTAGTCATAGATTTTCTATGTTTTGACAAAATATGTTCAAAGTCGTCTGCTGCAAAATTGTCGTATGAGGGAAAGGGTTAATTAACAATGAGAAAAAATTGTTTTCTTACCAACAATGTTTCAACTCTGATCAAATATTATATATGCTCCAAATGTACATATCCTTTTAAATATACAAAATAACCGTTTTGAAGATTCTAAAATAAACACATTTCCAAATCATCTTGGTTAAGGGAAAATCTTTTTATAAAATTGGATTAACCCATTTACATGATATTGATACACCTTCTATAACTGTATAATGCTTCGAAAATATCTGAATGAAATAAAAGTAGATCTGCTTATGTATAAATTTGAAGAAAACATTATATAAAAAATTTAAAATATTGAGGGAAAACAATTAACCACCTTGAGCAATTTGGATTTTTCCCACTTTTTTTCCAAAAGTTATCTGCTACAAAAAAGGGTAATGTCTAAATTTAGTAACAACTGACAACATGGTCTGATATCAAGTGAATGGATTTTGCAATCAGCTGATTGCATAAAATATTTTGTTTGTTGCTAGGTTTGATAAATTATGCATGTTACAAATTATAGGATCATCATTCATCAGTAAGATGTCGTAATTTTTAAATAAGTATTCCGAGAAAATAAAGAAATATTATCACATGCTGAGTTATTACACCAAATCTTATTTATTTTTTATTTTTACTTCCATGCAGTCTTTAATAACTTTGACGAGTTCCTTCATACTTTGAAAACAATCTGACAAAAAATATGGAAAAAAATATATATAATAGTGTAAGTTACATAATTATTGAATGGGCTAAGTCTATGTGGAAAAGCAGCCAGTTGCTTTGGAAGATTCTTGTGTGGAGTACTGGTGTGAGAAAACCAGGAAATGCATGAGTACTCTGGTGAACTGGCTGCCGTGATATAACTGAGAAATTGTTAAAAACGGCATTAAACCCCAATCAATCAATCAATCAATCATAATTATTGAATACAGTTGAAAACATTGTGGCAAATTTTGCCACAATGTTTTCAAAAGTCGTCTGCTGCAGAATGCAGATGCATCGAAATTTGTCTGCAGGTGGAATTATAGTTAATCGATAAACAGATTCATATTTAGTTGAAGTCTGTTAGAATAATTGTGTCTGCATGTGGTAAAGGGTTAATTTGATCAGTAAGGGCACAAGGTCAATCAGGGCAATAAAGCATCATAGACAATGATATCAAGGGATTCGGACATACTTGTGAACTTATTAAATGAGCCAATGTCATTTGGAAAAGAGAATTTTGCCATTTTTGATTTATACCTGCATTGACAACTTAAGTCATTATAACCCTTTCCTGTATGTAAACACATTTTGACGCATCTGCAGTAAACAACTTTTGATAACAGACTCAGTGTGGCCAAAAGAGAAATTTATAAAAAATAATGAGCAATTTCTCATTTTGCCACAATGTTTTCTACTTAATTCAATAATGATTAGTCGCCGGGCAGAAGCCCGCGACTTCTATTTTTAATAGGTTTTCGGAAATCACATGGGAGGAGGAGTTATTATTAGAATAAAACAAATTTAAATGTCTTGAACATATTACAATTGCGTTTGTTTAAAAACACTAAGTTATGACACATCTAAAATGAAATAAATATTCCGATGTTTTAAGTATTAGTAGTTTCTTTATTTTGACTCGCATCTCTTTTTTTGGGGTTTTATTTACGAAGACAAAACCGTCCCCATGAGACTTGCAGCAAGCAGACTGTTATGTGTCAATATCAAGTAAAATTCATGTCGAATTCTCCTTTAAAATAGCAATCTTAATTTACTGAATGTTATTTTCATGTTCAAAGAGATGTCTTGATTTGTGAGGAATTCATTTTATAATGTTTATCCATGTATATCTAAAATATGAACTGTTTCTTAGCTAAAACTGTTGATCGCGTGACTCGCGAATACCAACTGCGTAGATCAATCTCCTTTGCAGAGAGCAGCTCTTTACACTCACTTACAAATAGTAAATTATAGGTGATATAAAATGTTTATTTGGTTCAAAACAAATGAAGAAAAGAACAAACCGAGATAAAACTGGTTTTAATAGAAAAATTACTTTGAACGAACACTCTCTGCCTATAAAGAGTTTCAAGAACGACACCTCTGCGAAGAAGAATGTAGGTCACGAATCGGGTCTTTCGTACAAAATTATTTCGTCTCTGACAATTTTAAATGTGTCATTTCCCTAAAGGCATATTGCTTCCGATCTGCATATTGTTATGCATCATTGACACAAGGGCGCTCATCATAATATAATTTTAAAACATGAGTAGTTTGTTATTTTCATTATAAAAAAGGAAGGAAAGAATTACAATAAATTAACATGTTGTAGGGCTCAGTTTAGGTTCGAAATTAAGTTTAAATTATAAAACAATTTCAATGAGATTTAACTGTTTAGCTGATATTATATTTCGAAGGTGGTCTTATTTGTAAATATTGGATTACATTTCATCATTTGTTAAGGTATGATATAATTAGGATGCCATTTAAGCTAATATCATTTTGAGAAAAAGAGAAAACTCATGTCTTCAGCGATTTAACCCTTATCTCACTGTTTTAAAAGTAAATTGCTGCAAAGGTGTCCAATGTTGACTTTAATAGGGGAAACATAAAATGACGTGCTATTGCATGCAAATCTTAAATTGTCTGTTTTGTTGTTTTATTGATAAATGACAAACATCTTGAAAAGTGTATGTGGAATTCACAAATCTTATAATTATTCCTTAATGAAAGCACTGTATACATACTAAGACTAATGATTGTCAAGCGCGCAGATTACTCATTTCCATTACTGTGTATGATCAATAATTAGTTGGCTGTGTGTATGGTCAACCTACTTTGGAATGGAGATTGATCATAAACAATGAAAGGCTTCAATTATCATTCACTTCGTTGACAAAACAATGCAAGTTATGACACATTTTCACTTGACCCCGCCCCTGATGTTCCAATATGCCCCTCAGTTGATAACTGTTTATTCAACTACTATAATGTTAGTGTTATGCATAACTGCAGTATGCATTTCCGGCGACATTGAAGTTGCATCAACTTTCTCTTGTACTTTCATTTATAAAGAAATTATTTAAGATTATCTATGAGTCATTTGCTTTATACTTGCTGCCATGATCCTCGGTACCCTAGGCTGAGGCTATTAACCCTTTCCCTCATATAGACACTTTCTGACGCCTCTGCAGCAGACTGCTTTTTGAAAACATAGTGACAAAAGAAGGAATTGCACAAAACGTGCAATTTCTCCTTTTGCCACAATGTTTCCCACTTTTTGTCATAGGTTATCCATTCAACTATGGAGATTTTCTATGTTTTAACAAAATATGTTCAAAGTCGTCTGCTGCAGAATTGTTGTATGTGGGCAAGGGTTAATTATACATACAATTATTAGTTGAATAGCCCGGGTATCAAGGATTACTTGCTGCATATATATATAATACTAATAGGTTCTTAATACCCTCGTTAGCAGTAGGAATTCACACATACACATATATATATATATATATATATACATGTACAGAAAGTCATCTGATCTGACTCGACATACTATTAAATATCAAAATCTCCAAAGGATTATTTTTCCCTGTCCTGATACAAATTAAATTAACCTCGCGATCTATCAAGAGCCACATATACATTAGTTCTTTTATATAGGCAGGCAATAATAAAAGGACGTTATTGCCATGTATATAGATAGAGATAAGTAAGAGTAAACTCTATATATAAAGGCTTTTCTCTTCAATTTCTCCCTTATTAGATGATCTTACAAATAAGATTTTCAGTGGTAGAGTGGCATTCTTTTGTTCAAAAGGTCCCAGGTTCTAATCTTGTGATAAGCGGGTTCTGCCTTTGTGATTTTTCAAAGCAAATTCAGGTTACGCCTCCAGGAAACAGACATCGAGAGTGATTCATCTAAGCTGAAAGCTTGTTTGTAAAATTCCCAATCGATTTTTAATAATCAAATAAATTTTCTTAAATGTCTTGTTTTCTTATGAGTTCTCACAATGTAGGGTTTATGTTTCCTTTCCCAAAAGCAACAATGTGTTGATGCATCTGCAGCCAATGACTTTTGAAAACATTGTGGCAAAATTAACCCTTTCCCTCATACGGCAATTCTGCAGCAGACGACTTTGAACATATTTTACCAAAAAATGAAAAATCTCCATAATTGAATGGATAATTAACCTATGACAAAAAGTGGAAAACATTGTGGCAAAAAGAGAAATTGCACGTTTTGTGCAATTTCTTCTTTTGTCACTATGTTTTCAAAAGACCGATTGGACAAAAGCTTCTAAAGTTATTGAGCTGACAAGACCAATTTAGGTAATTTTTATAATTAAATTGCGATAACTCTTGATTGACTAAAGCAATATGGCTAGTTATGGTGATGATTGGACAAAGGCTTCTTAAGTTATTGAGCTGACAACATACTGGACGCCTCCCGCCCGCCCGCCCGATGACACTTAATCAATGCCTTTGCAAAAGAATGTTTTTGTTAACATTGCAGTAAAGGGAGAAATTACTTAAGATAAAAGGCATTTCTCCTGTATAATTTCCCATTTGGTATCAACCTCATTATACTTCACAACTCCAGAAGCAATATGGCGATATTTATTTTTATTGAGTGAATATATTAAAATATCACCTCATAGATTTGAATCATTTGATCATTTCCCAAGCAGATTTTGAAGTGGTTATTTTCAAGTAAACCTCATGCAGCTATTATAAGGCTCTTGCAAAGCTTAACAGTTAACTCTTTTCAACAATTAAACTAATTTTTTATGAAGGTTACAATTAAACACATGTGTCTACATGTTTACAAAGTCATCTGCTGCAGATTTGTTGTATGTGGAAAGGGGTTAATCCTTTCCCTGATGCAGACCTTTTTCAACCCCTCTGCAGCAGACGGCATCTTAAAACATTGTTGGAAAAAGAGACATTTTTATATTTACCCGACAACTTTCCCATTATGCTTTAAAAAGTACATATTTCCAAAAAATATTTCTTTGACTCTGAAAATATCATTTCAGGTATATAAACCTGTTCCAATGATCTCTAACCCTTTCCCTCATATAGACGCTTTCTGACACCTCTGCAGCAGACAGCTTTTTGAAAACATAGTGACAATGGAAAAAATTGCTCAAAATGATGTTTCCTTCTTTATCCATTCAATTATAGAGATTTTCTATATTTTGACAAAATATGTTTAGAGTCGTCTGCTGCAGAATTGTCGTATGAGGGAAAGGGTTAACCCTTTTCCACATAAAAAAAAATCTGCAGCAGATGATTTTGAAAACACAGTGACAAAAACCTGAAAAATCTCCATAAAAGATAGCTTAATAGTTGAAATCATTTCACCTTTGGCCACATATTGTTTTCAAAAGTTGTCTGCTGCTTTTGCTTCAAATGCGTCTGCAGGTGGGAAATGGGTTACCCTTTTCAACATGAAAAATCTGCAGCACATGACTTTGAAAACATCTAGGCAATTCAACAGTTACAGGTGGAAATACTTATAAGGGCATAAAGGGTAAACAGAATCCAATTACATAATACGTTGACAGTCACCATGACTGACCATCAACATTGATTACTTAACCCTTTCCCTCATATAGACGCTTTCTGACGCCTCTGCAGCAGATGGCTTTTTGAAAACATAGTGACAAAAGAAGAAATTGCACAAAACGTGCAATTTCTCCTTTTGCCACAATGTTTTTCTCTTTTTGTCATAGGCTATCCATTCAATTATGGAGATTTTCTATTTTTTGACAAAACATGTTCAAAGTCGTCTGCTGCAGAATTGTCGTATGAGGGAAAGGGTTAACCCTTTACCGCATACAACAGATCTACAGAAGAATACTTGGAAAATGTCTGGTGGAAAATCTTTACAAAAAAAAGTTTCTATATTATAAATATTCGATAGAGCTTTGAAAACGTTGCAGCAAAAGGATCAATTGCTTATCTTGAGCAATTGTTTCTTTTGTGAATCAGTTTTCAAAACTAAAATGTCTGATGCAGGTGAATTAAAATGTGTGCATGTAACATGAGAAAGGGTGATAGACACATTTTAATGCTTCTGCAGCAAATAATCTTAGAAAAAATTGTTTGAGGCAAAATTGTTAACCAGTTTCTCACATACAACAAATCGGCAGCAGACGACTTTGAATACATCTCAGCAAAAATATGAAAAATCTCTGTAAACAAAAGCATAATAATAGCAAACGGTTGAAAACGTTGTTGCAAAAGAACAAATTACTCATCATGAGCAATTTCTCCTCATGTCACACTGGTGTTTTCAAATACTGTCTGCTGCAAAATTGTCATAAAGCGTCTGTATGTGAGAAAAGGGTTAAGTAATCATGGATGACAGTTAATACCTTATAATGTCAACATATTATGTAATTGAATTCTGTTTAACCTTTACTTCATTAGCCTATATTCAGACACCTTTTTTATTCTTCTGCAGCAGACAAAACTTGAAAACATATTGACTCAAGGTAAGCAATGGATTCTTTTGCCACATCATTGTCAACTTTATTTAATAATTATTTCTTCATTTTTAAAGATTTTCCATATGTATCTTTGCCAAGTTATAAAATTAATTTGCAAAGTTGTCTGCTGAAGATCTGATGTAAAAGTGAAATTGTTTACTTCAATAGTTTTTCCCTTAATACTCTTCTAGTGAAACCATTTCCCTGAGATAATGGCAGCTGAAGCATTTGCAGCAGACACTTTGGGGAAAAGAAAAAGATTCTCAAAACAAAGCTATTACTTGTCCAATGTTATCAAACGTAGTATAAGAGTTAACTATTCAATAACCTGAAATTGTTTCCTTTGTGATTATGTAATACTGATAATGACATATCAAGATAGAATTATGCTAATCAGAATTTAAACTTAGCACACACCATACGTTATAATCCATTTCATTGAAATCCATTTCTTAAGATTTAGAATTGCTCGTTTGAATGGTGTAACCGTGTTTAGTACCACTTTCAACAGTATTCCAATCAGTTATATAATATATGAGTTTGTACATAGTAAAAGGTACAAATAGGCTTTTGTGATCTTGATCAGACTGCTGATGTTACTGTTCATATGTTACTTACACTGGTTTGTAAGAAGAGAATTGTGTAAATTCTGATATTCTGGAACGATTGAATGTGTACCTACAATGTACAGCAATGCAAACTTGTACCTTTTTGCATGGACAGGTTAACCATGTCCCTCATACAACAATTCTGCAGCAGACGACTTTGAACATATTTTGTCAAAAAATAGAAAATCTTTATGATTGAAAGGATAACCTATGACTAAAAGTGGAATACATGGTGGCAAAAGGTGAAATTGCTTGTTTTCAGCAATTTCTTCTTTTGTCATTATATAAAATTTTCAAAAAGCGACCTGCTGCAGAGGCGTCAGAAAGCATCTATATGAGGGTAAGGGTTAATCACAATGTTTCCGGTGGTAAATCGCCTCTACTACTGTTTACTCTTTCCCACATACAATTAATCTGAAGTAGACTACTTTGAAAACATCTAGGCAAAGACATGGAAATTATTGACATAATCAGTTATATTAAGTAAAATTTAATGAAAAAAGTTTGAAAACTGCATGTTTTGAGTAATTTCTCCTTTTGCCACAATGTTTTCAAAAGTCATCTGCTGCAGATCGAGGCATGGGAAAGCGTCTGTGTATACATGCATGAGGGAAAGTGTTAATTAAGTTTATACTAGCAATAACACATCAATTGCAATGCTATCCCAGAGATCCTTTTAGCGTCCTAAGGATGGAAGAAATGCTCTTCTAGAAGTACACTGTACTACAGTGTAGCACTTCTAGAAGTACACTGTACTACAGTGTGGCCTTGGGATGGCACAACCAGGAATCATAGCCTGGTCTCCCATTCTCAAAGCAGACTTGTTCAACTCTATATAAATCACCAAGGTGGTTCCAAAATATTTTGGAAACATAAGTCAAAGCAGTGGTCAAATTCAACACATTCTATCATGCTATATGGTGACAAAAAAATATACAATATTAACCCTTTCCCTCATATAGACGCTTTCTGACGCCTCTACAGCAGACGGCTTTTTGAAAACATAGTGACAAAAGAAGAAATTGCACAAAACGTGCAATTTCTCCTTTTTCCACAATATTTTCCAATTTTTGTCATATGTTATCCATTCAATTATGGAGATTTTCTATGTTTTGATTAAATAAGTTCAAAGTCGTCTGCTGCAGAATTGTTGTATGAGGGAAAGGGTTAACTCTTTTCCACATACAAAAATCAGCAGCAGACTACTTTGAAAAAATAGTATGGAATTAAAACCTTTATAGTATAATTCTTAACCCTTTCCCTCATACAACAATTCTGCAGCAGACGACTTTGAACGTATTTTGTCAAAACATAGAAAATCTCCATAATTGAATGGATAACCTATGACAAAAAGAGGAAAACATTGTGGCAAAAGGAGAAATTGCACGTTTTGTGCAATTTCTTCTTTTGTTACTATGTTTTCATAAAGCCGTCTGCTGCAGAGGCGTCAGAAAGCGTCTATATGAGGGAAAGGGTTAAACAGAGACTATATAAAGTAGAAATTCTTTTTCATAAGTTTTCAAAATTATCGGCTAAAAGTAAAACAGTTTACTATATATACTATATTCAAAATATAGTACAAAATACCTCGACTGTTATAGTATGATGACATTTTCTAAAATAATAATAAAATAACACCACATTTTGACAATGAATATATTGTTTTGCGTGGCAGGTCAAAAATAAAAATGTTTATTGAATATTGGCAATTGCATGTTTATGGCGCAAAAACATTACATTTTGGTGGTTAGCACTGACGTCATTTCAATGTCATTTCCTGCAAATTTCAAAGTTGTCATGTACCTAATCAATGGCGAATCAGTCATCTGCCTCATCTGAAAATTTGTAAGGCAAAATGTGCTTATTTGATGCAGAAGAACAGCGCAGTGATAAAGTTGTGTGTCTCTTTAAACAAACACCAACTCAGACTAAAGAAATGCTCCAGTCAGCCACAACAAAAGCGTCAGTGTGTATATTACTTGTGTATAAGTGGCATAAGCGGTTCTCTGATGGAAGTATTAACAACAAAGATGATGACAGAAGCGGCCGGCCCAAAATTGCTGATGATGCCATCTTAACATCAGTTAACGTCTGACAATATTTTTAAAGAGGACAGACGCATCAGCATTCATAAAATTAAGGATCAGTTAGATATCAAGATATCAGCAAAAGAACAGTCCATAATATTTTGGGGTAAAAAATAGGAATGAATAGGTATGTGCCCGCTTGGTACCTAGGTTGCTTATAATCTGACAATGACAAAACCAGACGGTGTTCCCCCCACTTTCTACATAGATACTGCCGGGAAGGGGACGCTTTCCTAAATCACATTATCACCGCGGACTAGTATCTAATGATCAACTTGTATAACTCGGAAACAAAACTAGAATCCTCAGTATGGAAACGGTCAACCTCTCAGACTCAGAGCTATAGATAAGGGGCGTTTTGCATGTTCTAAAATGTTTATTTGACCCTCAAACCCTATGTGGGTCCTCACCGAGACGATTCATTTGTGTACACACATAGGGTTTGCTTTAATTTCAAGAGAGAAATTGTGGGAAAAAGAGCTGAATACCCCTCTTTATCTGGACCTCTGCCTCCCCACCCCCTGTAAAGGCCATAGAACATAGACTTTAATATTAGATTTGAACGGTTGTATCATGCGCCGTATTCTCCTTGCGACCTGTGACTTTGATGTGTTTCCATATTTGAAAGAGAGATAGCGCTACATGGCGTTCGTCATGAAAACCGTGATCATGTGTCAGTGATAAAACATGTTAAACATGGTAAGTTCTTTGAAAAATTATGACGTTCAGTTGAGTGATGTTGACGTCGTAATGACGTTGTGAGCTGTGTCGAGAAAACAGCAATGTGTGTGTACAAAATATGAACAGAACAGTCCTTTTCGAATGTATTTTGCTGAATATTTTCAACTTTGAATGGCAATACATGTGGTAGATTTTACAGCGTGATTATACATGGCGTTATTAACCTATTTGAGTTTTAATTTAATCACTTGTCCACAAACCTTTTGGACACACCTCATATATATCATATATATCTAGTGACGCTGCACCACCAGTGGAATGTGGCAAATTAACCCTTTCATTCATACATTCTAAGCAGCACATTTTTTAAAACATTGTGTCATGATGAGCAATTTCTCCTTTTGTCACAATGTTTTAAATGGATTCAACTTTTAATTTCATAAAGAGATATTTACATATGTTAAGTCGATTATTGTTGATTCGTTGTATCGTGAGAAGAAAGGGGGGTCGGGGAGAAGGGTTATATATAACATATACTGTATATATCACAATCTTACCAACTCGACGGAAACCACGTCTCCCAACGACACAGCCTGCTGTATGGTTTTAGGCGGGTTCTCTGACAGGTAGATCCATTCGTCGCCGAGAACGACGTATTTGAACGCCTTGTTTTCCTTCTCCGACACGACGATACATGACTCGTACCCACGGATCCGTTCATATTTGTGTTCCGGTAGCGAACGGTATAAGAAACTTTCTAATTTACTGTTCTTTTTCTGCATCGTGTGACCTCCTTGTTCGCATCACTTGACTCAACACATGTTGTTCCGTATAAAAGCGGCGTAAAGAATCCGTTCATTCGACGTTTAACTGACACTTTCCAACATTTTAACAAGTTTTCGCTTCATTTTCACCTGAGATTATAACATTGCTACCAAGCACCTGTAAACCGTTAACCCCTGTAAACAAATTAATATTCGATAGGTCAAAGGTCAGATGTTCTCCGTGATATCAGAGTGATATACCCCGGTATCGATAGTCCGGTACCTAACGTGTCAACCGGTGTTTTAATTCACACTTTCCCGTATGCAATATAACTGCAGCAGCATACTTTGTTAACATCTCGGTAAAAGTATGGACATATCTATAAATGTAAAATATTAATATTGAATAGAGATGATAACATTTTGGCAAAAGGATATATCTAGAAAATAAAATAGAAAACTCTCTTCAAATGTAAGCATATTTATTGGAACAATTAAAACCGTAGTGGCAAATGAAGGAGTTAAGAGCGATTTTTTTTCTGTTGCCATAATGTTTCAAAATACACTTGCTGCTGATGCCTCATAATCCGTCTACATATGGGAAAGGATTTGAAAACCCCATTGAAAATTAAACAAGAAGCTTCCAACTATAAAATCTCTTTTACCTCATAAAAATCCTAGAATAAACAGAGAGTTACGAACAAGTCACGATAGAAGATCAATGTAGATGAATTGCCCATGGGATGTAATAAGGAACTTCCCCTTTTAGTATAAACCCTTTCCCGCATTCATACGACAAATATGCAGAATTTGACTTTGTAAACGTCTGTGCACAAATTTTGGATATTTATAAAGTATAAATGAGCGTATAATTATTGAATATAGATATAGTTGAAAACACTGAAGCAAAAGGAGAAAATGCTCATTATAACAAAGTTCTCCTTTCGCAACACTGTTTTTAAAAATCGTGGGCTGTAGATGCGTCAAAAAGCGACTGCAAGTATGGGGAGAATAGAGACACTGGCCACTATTTTCTAGATAATCTTTAAAAAAAAAAAAAAAATCAGGAGCTTGTGAATATAGTCAAATCAATGAAACGAAAGTTTCACCTTAAGTACATGCAAGTTTGCGATAATCTGTTGAAGTTATCGGATGTTGGAGATTTCGTCTAACTACCATGTTGTCTAACTGATACTATAGAGTAAATGGGGTAGAGATTTCGTCTAACTTATACCATAGAGTAAATGATAACAAAAAGATACCCAGATGTACTGTACGAATCTTGAAAAAAAACATGTGTTCCAGAAAAGTTATTTTCGTCTATATGATGGTTTTATTTATTCGTTACCTAGCTAATTTTGTTTGTCATAACATTTTCATTTATATAGGTTATTGCACCCTTTTTCAAGGTTCGTACAGTACATCTGGACGGCATACTTCTAATTGTGTTGTGTTGTAATTATTATTAAAAAAAAGAATGTTTTCTATTGAATGGACAGTCGGCTTTAATCATACATGTCATTATTCTCCATTGTTCTTCTTTTCCCACAGTATTGATTGTTATAGAGTCGATAACATGGAAAATGTTACACACAAGCTCCGTCTAATAGGAGAACCTGTAAAGTCAAACATAAAACGTAGTTCTTCTTTTACCACAATGTTGGTTGTGATGAGATGAAATGTGATATCTTTTCCCATAATAACCAGCCAGCTATTACGAGTCTGCAGTCGGATCTCTGGTCTGGAGACAATTGAGAGTTCAGACAGAATTCACGACGAGGAATGATAATTGCAAACCCGCTTGCCTGTATATTTTGTATATTTGTATATGTATTTATGTTTGTCAATGATTATGTACTTTGTATACGTCAAAGATTATTCTGTTATATAAAATGTTGTTATGTTCTGTTAAAAATGTGTAAATAATAATAAGAAACAAGTAGATGGGAAATAATAAAAAAAGAGAGAATCAAGTTATCATTGTGGGAAACATTGAAGACGAAATCTCCGATGGATGTATTGAACAATTATGTAAATATTAAATTAAATGATAACAAATACAAATGAATATAAGAAAAACGGCAAACTAATTTAAATTGTTTGTTGTTTTTCACTATAATCGGTCAATTAACACCTTACTATAACACCTGCATATCGATATAGATCATACAGTACTGTCCTCGATAAGTTAGACGAAATCTCTACCCCATTTACTCTATAGTATCAGTTAGACGAAATGGTAGTTAGACGAAATCTCTACCCCATTTACTCTATAGTATCAGTTAGACGAAATGGTAGTTAGACGAAATCTCCAGAATCCGAAGTTATCTAACCTAGAGACATATAAATGTATTTATATGTCTCTGTCTAAAACAAGAATAAAAACGATCATGGACTACTAATATGTAGTAGTGGTCCCTGATACCAAGCAATGCTTTTTGAAGCGTTTTTTTTTTTTTTTTTTCGTAGAGAAAACATTTCAGACAATCAATGCAATACTGAATATGGCTTCTCAAATACCATATACCAAATTTAAATATGATCAATATTTATATTTCCCCAACGATCTGATAAATGTGCTACAAGTTCATGTTGTCGGCACTGAACCACTCGCAGATCTGAATTCAATGCTGACCCTAGCAATTACCAACTTCGAGACATTTTATTTTGTTATCCTGTTTTTAGCCCTACTAATACCTTTGTTTTGCACAGTCTATGCATGCACATTAACGAAGCACGTGGTTATTTAAGATTATAATTGTCACTCTTTTCCAGCACGTGTGCCATGTTTTTCCAGGTGGACCGAGTAGCTTGTAAGTCCTTGCATTCATGTTACTTTTCTTTTAACCCCACATATGACCATATATAATGTTGAAGTCTGACCGCCTGAAATTGATAAAGAAGCAGAAGAAAGATAAGTTGATGGCAAGGATTTTATATATTATATATATAACATTTCTGCACAGAACCCTTGCCCGCCAATATGACTGAATATCTGATTGCGAGGGTACAACGAACAACACAACCTTACCGTAAACGCTAGTCCAGGTTTCTGTACTCGGAATGCGAGTTTACAGTTTGATTGTTCGCATCCGAGGTTACAATGCAATATGTAACGTCGACATATCGAGGGCTTGGCGTGAAAGGGTTGTAACTAAAATTGGTATTATTTTACCAAGGTTTATCACCTCGCCATAAAGTCTTTATAAGCGTTATATCATTTTTCTTTGTAAACAATGGAAATTTAGGTGCCATTGCTCGTTCTGAGCAATGGCATCTAAATTTGCATTGTTTACAAAGGGGTCAAAATTGCCCCTAAACCAAGGTTTTCAAAATAGGTTTTTAGTTACAACCGTTTCACGCCAATCCCTCGATATGGAGAGTACGACCACGCATACAGCGGGTTTTGTAATAACAGTAAATAATAAATGTTATAACCCGTAAACTTATCTTGTGAAACATCTTATATTTGGTTGATGACCATTTCGTCGAAAACCACAAGCTCGTTGTCAGGTGGAAGTCGTTGAACTCGGGATTTCAAGTTGCAAGTATACCTTTTCTTTTAAGAAAAGCCGACTTGTCCTTCCAGGGAAAAGCATCGACTTTAATTTAGTTCAATTGCATGCTTGGTAATAATATGTAACGAATCATGCGTTCGTGCAAAAAAGGTAGGTCCTACTTTGTCTGTTCAGATCATCCTGTCCAGCTGCTCCGTCTTATCAACATCTACGCACATTGACACAACCTTCTAACATGCTTAGGTAAGTAACATTTTATGTGAACAGTGTAGACTTTGATCTGTATATCCCCCATGTACCGCGTACTTTTTCCCGTGGATGGTCTGGGCTCATAACGCGTTCTAAGAATGGAAAAATATAGGCCTATGTGAGAGACTTAAATTTAAATTATATACATGTATATAGTATCTACCTATAGATACTTAAAATAATTTATATTTGAATGACTTTTCAACGAGATTCCCGTACTATTTTAAATATATTTCACTAGTACTTATAATTGAAAAACGAAATGCAAAGTTTACAGGATAACATAGGTTGCCGCGACTTTGAAGCGCAACGTCAAAGTAGCCTATACAGGTAAAGTACATTTGACATGTATAAAAACAGAGATATATAAATACGATGTGTTCGCACTTTCCCAACCGCTAATTTTTCCTATAGAATTTGAGGTTAGGGTTGGGGGTGTATTGTTTGTTGCAACAATAGAGTTGATATGTGATAATTGGCGAACATTTATATACTGTGCTAAAAAAGTTGTTTCTAAATTTGAGAAAGTTGTACTTAAATTTCATAAAATAACACTAATATAGAGCTGATTTTAATTTGCAAGAATGTACTATACTTTGAATAAAAACATGAGAATATAGCTGAATAACAAAGCATAGAGATTAACGGAGGATTATATAAATACATAGCACAAACAAGATACATGAAATGTTATATATTTTGGTCATACTATATATATACAGATTTATATTTTTAACATACTGATGTATATATGTTACTTGTTTAGTTTGTATTTGCATGATGGACAGTTCTGTCTTTTGCTTGCTAATAAACTTTGAAACTTTATATAAAGTTATATTTAAGTAACATTGAAACGCGTTTTGGATATAATTTATATAATAAAGTATAAATAAATTGAACATCTTAAAATATTTATGTAAAGACCTGTATAAATTAAAACATATATTAACTCATAATAGTTCTTCATATGTATATACAACACTTTAATGTTACATCCATTCACATTCACTTTAGTTTAACTAAGTAAGAAGCAGCATCAACATAGGTCATGGGTTCCAATTCGCCAGTTCGCAGCTGGTGCTTCAGCCTGACGACCCTTTGCTCTAGTTCACGATAGACCCGCTTCTTCATAGCCATTTAGAACCAGAGTCTGATCTCCTCAGATATTCTCTGTTAAACAATAACTTTCAGTTAGTGACCTGTTCATATTTCAAACTAAATATATGTTTGTCATTTATCAATATGAATCAGATTTATCATTGTTAACCTTACATACTAACAATTTGTATTTTATCTATACATAATTAAAGAAACACCTTTTGACCTTATAAATATGCATTGAAACCAAAATAATAACAATATACTGCAAAAACAAGTCTTTGTGTGTAGTTAATTTCTTTCTTGAACAGTATAGAAAGTACAGGTAAGTTTGATGTGCGAAGAGATAATTGGTGATAATTGGTAAATGACGTTTTGCCAATAACATTCAAATGAATCAATAAATATAAACAAAATTTTACAAATTTAATGGTCTATCTAACTCCATATTAGTTTTGGTCAGCAAAAAAAGATAAATTTCTACAGCTTTAAATCCCACCCCTTTATTGTTTACTAAGCATAGGGGTCAATTGAACATGAATGAAAATGTTAATAAAAGAAATTGCTTATTCATGAGATGCAAGCTTTTCCCCATGATTATACCTCAGTGTTATTCTAATGTGTTTCTTTAAATGTCTAAATATGGTATCAAACCATGAGCTTAGTACTATTTATTTACTTTTTTCGCTGTTCCATACCTCTAAGTAACTCCAACGTACGTAAGGTCAAAAACTGCGAAAAAATAGCATTAGGTTGTATAGACAAATGCATTAAAACGAATTTGAACTTTTGTACAACACATATTTTCTCCGTGGTATTAGTGAAATAATAAGATACCTATACTTTTGTCTAGATATATTTGAATGCACTTGAATGTTTTTTAGCAAAACGTTAGTGTATATAGATGTAAAATGTACTACAAAAACATCATCTGGTCTGGTTATTTTTTATTATTTATCTACAGACCAAAAAAAAGTTATCTCCCTTGCTTCGTAAGTCCGCCATTATGACGGTTCGGGTCCATTGTCGTTGATTGGCAATTAAAATGGGGCTAAATAGATGTTAACATCATAAGTAAGACGGCGAATCAGCTGTATGTTTTTAAGTTACTTATATTTTGTGCTCATAAGTTTGATTTTGATTACTAAATGATACGTAGGGCCTTCTAGGGCGTCTTGAAAATAATTTTCCCCCAGCGTAAGAATAACTTTTCCGTGAAAATAAAAAAAATCAATTATCGTTAGCACACACACTTGCAAACATCATTAACTCTGCTGCGCATTTCCGTAACAATTGAAAACTGCATTTATAAATTGTGTATAAAATAAACACTAGAAAGTATTTCAAAATATTTCATTCATCGATGATCAAGCAGAGCTCTAGATGTTATGCTTGTTCTAAAATCCTTCTTTTTTCCATTAACCCAATTGTGTATGTACTCAAAAGTATCGCCTCAATGAGAGGATTCTTTTTAGTACCCACACCATAGGGTTTTGTTGGATAATATTAAAAAGATAGATATTGTTGGGCAAACTTTAACCCTTTCCCTCATACGACAATTCTGCAGCAGACGACATTGAACGTATTTTGTCAAATAATGGAAAATCTCTATAATTGAATGGATAACCTATGACTAAAAGTGGAAAACATTGTGACAAAAGGAGAAATTGCACGTTTTGTGCAATTTCTTCTTTTGTCACTATGTTTTCAAAAAGCCATCTGCTGCAGAGGCGTCAGAAAGCGTCTATATGAGGAGAAGGGTTAATGAGCTGCAAACCCCTCCTTATCTGGACGTCATGAGCCAGATGTGACTAGCCCTTTTGTTAGGGATGACACATACTATTATAAATATAACTGAATAAACTGATACTTTACCCTTTTCTTCGATCACTAAAACTTTAAAGATAGTAAAATGGCTTCTGTCATAGGGCACTCAGGGTTGCAAGGATAGCATTATGACTGGTAGATCTGTATCATAATATAAAAAGTCATAGTTCTTTTAAATTCCCCAGGAAATGCTGTGACATTTATAACCGAAATACTGTTGAGAGTGTGGTTTAAAAAGCTATTTAAAATTAATTAACCTTTTCCCACATATAGACACTTTCTGATGCCTTTGGAGTCTGCAGCAGACGACTTTTAAAAACATTGTGACAAAAGTAGAAATTGCTCAAAACAAGCAATTTCTCCTTTTGCCACAATGTTTTCAACTTTTGTCAGTAAGTTAACTGTTATATATAGAGATTTTTTGTGTTTTTTGATAAGATATATGTTCAAAGTCGTCTGCTGCAGATTTGTTGTATGTGGGAAGTGGTTAACACACTTCCATCTTGCTATACTCTTATTCTTCACATTCTTGAATAGATGCTTTAATTTAAAAGGTGTATGTTACCGGTAACACATTCCCACATGTATACAAGAAATCTGCAGCAAATCACTTCACAATTATGGTATATCTCTATAGATGATACAGTAATTATTGAATAGAGTTAAAGGCAATTTTTTTGAGTACCCACAACATAGGGTTTGAGGATTAAATATGGGTTTTGAATTTGAAATACTCAGCTTATCTGAAGCTCTGATGTGGGTAAGAGTTAAGAGAAATTTCTCCTTTTCTCACAATGTTTTCAAAAGCATTTTGTCACGTTTTGCATCTGAATGCATCTGTACATAGGAAAGATTCAGAAATAAAACCATCCATTTCAGTTTGCTTTATGTAATATGAGTAGGGGTATTAACCCTTTAAGCCCAATACAACACAATTGCAGCAGACAGTTTTGAAAACATCTAGGAAAAAATAGGACAAATTTATTTGGTAGTAAAAGTATGATCATTGAAAAGAATTGAAAACATTTTGGCCAAAGGAGAAATTGTTCATCTCAAAAAGTTTTATAAGTTTTCTGCTGCAGAGGCACCAGAAAGCATCTGTATGTGGGAAATGGTTGAAATTAAAAACATCTGAGAAAAAGACAGTAACATCTGAAAATAAGCAATTCTCCTTTTCCCACATATTTTATTACATCTAATGTATAAGTGTTTACAGTTTTTCTTTTATCATATCAGGTTATAATTCCATAATTAAAAAGATCATTTTTTGAATTTCAGGTGTTTGAAGAAAAAAGTTAATTTATTGGAAGATTTGTTGCAGTTAGCAATCTGTCATGGCAGGACCACATAGTTACAATATTTCAAACATCCGACAATTTAACCCCAATGGGGATGAGGAATACAATCAGCCGGTATTTCCAATGAACTTCAGGCCTGCCTTGGGTCCTTTGAGTTTGGATCACACACAGAACCAATCATTTAGTCCAGGGATGATGCCATTCAGCCCAACGATCCATCACACTGGGCAAATGTTAGAAGGTAACCAGTCTGGTCACAACTTTAGGGGCGACGTTGAAATGGGAAATATATATTCTGGTAGAAGTCCACATAATCCCACATTTTCAAATAGTAATTTTCAAATTGGTTACAACTCCTATAATGATGGAGGTGCTGTAGACAGGAGCAATTTGTACACCACTCCTACTAGTCCTAGGTCAGAGTACCCAAAGCAACATGGCAACCCTATGGTAACTACTGATCAGCGAAATAGAGAAACACACATAATAGCTGGTAGTAACTACCTTGGTGATACTATCAACAACCCAAATGATGTAGAGGGAAATATAGACAATATAAACCCAGATGACTTTAATTATTTACTTAAAAATACTGATAACAAGACGGCCGTAGATAATCCAGAGAACAGGAACAGTGTTATTAATACAGTTAATGATTCGCTTCATCCACCGTCAGAAAATGACAAAATGGAATCAGAGACAAGAGAATTCAAAGAGGAACCAGTGGAACAGGAAGTTGAAAATGATAATGCTGGGTCGGATACAAAAGATTCAGTCGAAGAAATTTCAGAAATCGATGAAAGTTCTATAGAGAAAAAAATCAAAAAGGAAATTATTTTTGAAGAAGATGGAGATGTATCAAATGATACCGGAAAAGATGAAGATGGAGATGTATCAAATGATACCGGAAAAGATGAAGATGATGATTCAACTGCAGTTGTTAGTGACAATGAAACTGTTATGATGTCTGATTATGAAGGAGACAATACCAATGAAACAAAAAGTAGTAAGAAAGCTGATGCTAAACGTAAGAACAAAGAAACAACTCCCAAGAAAAGTGACATTAAACCAAAATCAAAAAGTGCCATATATTCGGAAAAGAAGGAACACAAATGTCCTGAATGCGGAAAAACTGTTAATTCGTTAAGAGCATATGAAAAGCACCTGAACTTGCATACAGATAAATTTTCCTGTACTATTTGTAAAAAATGCTTCAACTCGCAAACTTCGTTGGCCACTCACCAGAAAGTTCACCAAGGGTTCATAGGGACTGAGAAGTGCAATGTGTGTGATAAAACATTCTACGATAAAAGTTCACTAAACAAGCATACCCTCTCAGTTCACATGGGCATAAAGAACTTCCAATGTGAGTATTGTGACCGTTCTTTCTACGCCAGGAAGACGTATGAGGAGCATGTGAGGGTTCACACAGGTGAACGACCGTTTAAATGTATGATTTGTCCAAAATCCTACAAACGCGTAGCAGACTTGAATCACCATATACGACTGCACAAAGGTTTGTATGTCATTGGTCATCATGTATCTTTAAATCTCTCTGGCTATGCTCAATTTTCTTTATTAAGCCTTCCGAAACACATCAAATCTGCAGCAGATAATTTTGTAAACATCTATTCAAAAATATGGAAAATCTCTATAAAATATTTTTTTTGAAAAGAGCTGAAAACAATTTGGCAATAGCAGAAATTTCTCTTTATTATGCAAATTGTTAGCTTGACTATTCAAAGAATATGGAGAGCTATTATAGTCTCTTGTGCGTTCATGTTGCAACTTTGGTTATAGTTTTGCATGCAAGGCTTTTTCTCACAGACCACAGATGCATTTACTTTGAAACTTCACACACGTATTGGACATCATCAAATGACCGTGCAGGACAAGTCCCAAAACTCTAGATCTGATTTTGACACAATTAGGCCTCTTTTTAGCTCGCCTATTCAAAGAAATAGGGGAGCTTATGTACTCACCCCGGCGTCTGCGTTGGCGTCCGTGTTGCCAGCTTGGTCAAACCTTTGCATGCAAGGCCATTTCTCAGACACTGTGTATGCTGTTGCTTTGAAACTTCATTAACTTATTCAGGGTCATTAGGTGACCTTGTATGTCAAGTCCCATAACTCTGGAATGGACTTTGACTGAATTGTGCCCCTTTTTTTACTTAGAATTTTGGTCAAACCTTTGCGTGCAAGGCCTTTTCTCAGACACTGTGTATTCTCTTTCTTTGAAACTTCACACACTTATTCAGGGTCATTAGATGACCTTGTATGTCAAGTCATATAACTCTGGAATGGATTTTGACTGAATTGTGCCCCTTTTTGGACTTAGAATTTTGGTCAAACCTTTGCGTGCAAAGCCTTTTCTCAGACACTGTGTATGCTGTTGCTTTGAAACTTCACACTTATTTAGGGTCATTAGATTTAAAAGGCCCAAAGGCCTGTACGGACATGGTTAACATTTGAATGCAAATATTGAAAAGGTGTATTATCTTGCAATAGGTGATACTGTGTGACTTTACCTAATGCTATAACTGTTCTGAAGTAGGCCCTGATAGACGATGGCCCTGATAGGCGAGCTATATTGTCCTCCGACAACTCTTGTTTTACTTAGAAGTTCTGGTTAAAGTTTTGCGTGCAACTACATTAAGAGTCCAGATCTTAGTAACTACTTGATGCATTGCATTGAATCTTTATACAACCCTTCCCAACCATAACACCTATGTAAAAATAATGTAAAGTATGATAACTCTTTCCAGCATATAATGCAAATTATGGCCCTTTTTGTGTCACCCTGCGTAGCATGGTAGGCACTTAGGGATTACTTTTTTTTTTGTCCGGCGTCTGTCCGTTCGTCACACTTTTTCATCACACTAATTTCTGGTGTCTGTCTGTCTGTCTGTTCGTCACACTTTTTCGTCACACTTTCAAGTGCAGGTGCAGGTGACACACTTTGCTCCGTATCTAGAGCACTCCATTCTAGTTTTATCTAGACATTCTGGTTAAAGTTTTGCATGCAAGGTACTATCATGCATATATCTCAGTAACCACTAATGATATTGACCCGAAACTTCATTCATGTCTTCAGGGGTAGGAATCCGCTGTGGTCGAGTGGTTAGCGTCGGGGATTTCGAAACCGGGTGTCCCGGGTTCGATCCCCAGTCGCGGCAATTCGGTCATGGTGGAGTGCCCTTGGGCAAGGCACATGTTCTAGCCTAGTACTGGTTTGTTCACCCAGGGAACATGAATAATAAAATTTAAATGCGCGCTAAATGACCTTAGCTGTCGATGCGCCATAAAACAATATACATTCATTCATTCTTCAGGGGTATCAGACAGTCAAGTTAGATAACTCTTGTATGAATTAAGTACAAATTACGGTTCTTGTTTGGCTTTGAAAATTTGGTTAAAGTTTTGCATGCATGGTACTTTCATACACATATCTCCGTTACCAATCAGGGATTGATTTAAAACTTCAATAAAGTCTTCAAAGGTATCAAACAATCAGGTAAGGTAACTCCTGACTGAATTTATTTCTAAATTATGGCTCTTGTTGAAGTTAGAAATTTGGGTTAACGTTTTGCATGCAAGGCCTTTACTCACAAACAGCAGATGCTATTCAAACAAGACTTATCCAACTTGATTTATAGTACTATACTATCGAGCCACTATCTCAGTAACAAGTGTTGACTATAGTATTAAAATTTAAATGGCCAAATAGTCGGGCATGCTGTCTTGCGGACAGCTCTTGTTTAAAATCAAGCACGCTGTCTTGCAGACAGCTCTTGTTCAAAAATGTTGTCAAAAGACGTCTGTTGCAGATACGTGTAAATGTGGAAAAGGATTAACTTCACTATATGAATAATTCATTGCCTGTGTTACACTTTCAGGACTGGTCGGGTAGGGGATTTGAATCAGGGTGTTAATTAATCTTACAAAACATTTGGGCTACCAAGGTCCACTACCACTAGTTGAACTGTGTGAAGTAAATCACCTTGTTATTGAGTCATGTCAAACAGTTACAAGTAGGAGTCTTGCATAATCTTCTTTTTGACATCTGGCTAGGTCATACCAAAGACTTTCAAAACGGTATAACCTTATGGCTTACCATACTTGTTGCATAGGATTTTGGGTTAGCATTATGACTGACTCAGGATAAATGGTAACTTAACCAGGAAACAACACTATGATATAACTGACAAATTGTTGAAAGTGTTGTAAACCACCATGCAACAAATTCTTTTTGACATTGTGGCGAATGTACTACATGTAGTAGTAATACCCCAATCTGGTCATAATACTACTATTGCTGGCTCAGTCTGATCATATCAAAGACTTAACCCTTTTCAATATATATAATAGATGCTTTCTGACGTTCCTGTGGCAGACGACTTTTGAAAACATTGTGGCAAAAGGAGAAATTGCAGATAATGTTTTCAACTTGATTCAACAACTATATGCCTTCATTTATAGAGATGTTATATAGTATCGTCTGGATATTGTCAAAGTCATAGATTTGTTGTATGTGGGGAGCAGATGCAATTTGATACTTTACAGCTGAGGACTTTTGAAAACATGACAAAGGGAGAAATTACTCGGAATGATCTATTTCTCCTTTTGCCAAAATATTTTAGACTATATTCACCATTTAGACAAATAATAGAGAAACTTTTTGTATATATTTCCTTGTTTCTTAACCCTTTCCCACATACAACAAATCTGCATCAGACGACTTTGAACATATTTTGTCAACAATTAGAAAATCTCTATAACCTATGACTAAAAGTGGAAAACATTGAGGCAAAAGGAGAAATTGCTCGTTTTGAGCAATTTCTTCTTTTGTCACTTTGTTTTCAAAAAGCTGTCTGCTGCAGAGGCGTCAGAAAAAGTATATATGAGGGAAAGGGTTAATGTAGTTTGGAGAGACTGTGGCATGGATTACTGGTGTGAGAAAGCCAGGAAACACATGGATAGGTGAACTGGCTCCCATGATATGATTGAAGAATTGTTGAAAATGGCATTTAATCCCAATCAATCAATCACATCTTAATGTTGTAGTGGAAGCATGACAACTGATGCATCAGTCTTGATTGATTGTTTGTTGTTTTATGCTGCTTTCAACAATTGTTCAGTTATATCGCGGAGTTTCCTGGGTAAGTACTACTGTTGACATTAATCCTGACACCAACCATTCAGTGGTTATGCTATCCCTGCAACCCTGAGCCCCAAGGAGGGCAGCCATTACTATTTTTTTTTAAAGTCTTTGGTATGACCCAGCTGGGGATCGAACCTGCGACCTCTTGCACCCAAGGCCGACGCTCTACCACTACACCATTCGAGGCATCTGGTTCAGGATAAATAATATTGGGAAATGGTGTGATATACTGATATACACATTTCCCACATACAACAAATCTACAGCAGGCAATTTTAAACACAGCTTGACAAAAGATTGGAAAATCTCTATAAGTGAAAGTGAGTGTACTTATTGAATAGGGTCGAAAACATTATGGCAAAAGGAAACATTGTTCATCATGAGTTATGTCTCCTTTTGCCAACATGTTTTCAAATGTTGTCTGTTGCAGATACGTCAAAATACAAAGTACAGAGTGGGAAAGAGATCATCATTTAATTTCCCATGTTACATTACAGGTGAAACAAAACATACCTGTGAATTTTGTGGAGAGGGTTTCCGACGAATATCCGAGTTAAATAGACACACGCAAAAACATGAAGAGTCTGGTGATTATGATGTGAAACCCCTGATCCATAACTGTGAGTGGTGTGACATCAGATTTAGCACTGGAAAAGCCTTGAAACAGCATGTGAGCACCCATTTTGAGAGCATGTGCTTTGATAAGTCAATGATGCAGAAAGCATACGGAGAGAGCCAGACGCTAGTTGATGGTATCGTCCAGGATCTGAGCTCCAAGTTTATGGGGGAGAGGGACCAGGGACATCAATCTTTACTGAATTCCCAGGCCCAGAATCTAAGTTTGCAGAAAGAGAAGGACGTTAGAAGCAGCATATTTGGATTTTCTACTTTTGCACATAGTTCAACGGCTGATTTACCCATTGCATCAGAGGGCTTCACCAGTATTTCAGCATTGCAATCTAACTTGAAAGACAGGCCTATACCTTTGGACCCATCAATTAAACTGACCGCTACCAAGATTTCGGGTTCTACAAAAAAGTATATAAATCATCATTCTACCAGTTCTGAAAGCAACCAATGGACTGACCATGTTGATGAAGATCAAGAACATTTAGATGCCAATGACAGTGATTTACCTGTTAAAATCAAAGTTGAAAATGTTGAAGAAGATGGAGAAAGTCACATGTATATCGGTTCCATACAGCCGGAGAGTGATGACGATGATGACGATGATGATGATGATGATGACGACGATAGTTTTGCAAAAATGAAGGACGAATATGATGGAGATACTGATGTGGAAGATTATTCATACATCATCAAAGAAGATGAAGATTTTGTTGAGGACATTGACGATGATGATGTTGATTATGTCCCAACACCAGTGAAAAAGCACAAATTTGATGCAGCACAGCTAGTAATCAAAGCAATGGAAACACAAGCTAAGAAGAGAAATCGTAAAGGTAAACCAGCAAGGAGATCTAGAAAACCAAAAAGTGTGAAAATTACAAATGAAGAAGTTCTGTCGGAGATTGAAGACTCCGAAAATGAGAAAAATGGCGATTTAATTGATGATGATGCCCTTCCGTCATCTCCTAAAGCTAAGAAAAGTTTAAGTGGTAAAGGTAAGAACAAGAAAAAAAGAGGTAAATCAGAAAAATCAGCAAAAAAAGAACCAGACATTCCAGATAGTTCCACATACATTTGTGAAGAATGCGGCAAAGTCTTTTCCTCGAAATACTGTTTCAAAAAGCACAAGAATCTCCATTCTGGTATATATTCCTGCGGCCACTGTGGCAAATCATGTGTATCCAGATCCTCGCTAGAAATTCATGAGGGATCGCACGAAGGGAGGAAACCCAAACCTTCCGTTTGTAACGTGTGTGACAAAGAGTTTTATGACCCGAGCTCGATGAACAAGCACGTGAAAAACGTGCACATGAATTTTCGTCCTCATGCATGTACAGAATGCGACAGAAAGTTTCCTGAGAAAAAAACACTGGTGGAACACATGAGAACACATACTGGTGAAAGACCCTTCAAATGCGAGGTAAGTGAAAACATAAACAAAATAGATCTACTAGATGCATTCAGAACTTAACCCTTTCCCACATACAGCAAATCAGCAGCAGACGACTTTGAAAACATCTAGGAAAAACGAGGAATATTTCTATAAACAAATTTAAATTTTCTGAAAATAGTTAAAAATGATGGTCTGCTGCAGAGGCATCAGAAAACATCTATATGTGGGAAAGGGTTAAAATAGGGGGTGTATTTCCCGATCTAAATTCCTTATTTGATATTCAAATCGTACATTGTGGGAACATTGAGACAATTATTTTGATTGCTTACAATAAAGGGCTTAAACCTTTCCCACCTATGACAAATCTGTTGCAGACAACTTTGAAAATATCTAGATAAAAATATGAACAATTTATAATTGTTGAAAAGAGTTCAACTGTTGTAAACATTCAGAAAACAGGTTACATTTTGCCACAATGTTTTTTTAAAGCTGTTTGCTGCAGTGTGTGTTTGGGAAAAAGTCTAAATTGTTTTATAACAGAGATAATGTCTTTCAAATTCCTGTTTGCTCTTCCTTTAATTAACCCTTTCCAACTTGTAGAAGCATTCTGACTCATTTGCAGCAGACGACTTTTGAAAACATTGTGACAAAGGGAGAAATTGCTCAAAACAAGCAATTTCACCTTTTGCCACTATGTTTTAAACTTTTCTCTGTAAATAGAGATTTTTCATGTTTTTAGCTCTACTGGCCAAAGGCCAGAAGGGCTTATGCCGTGGTGTGGTGTCCATCGTCCGTGCATCCGTAAACAATTATTGCTTGTGTACGTGATACAGTCTTCAGTTTTGATTGTATCTCAATCAAACTTATACAGTAGTTAGATATCCATGAGAGCTCGGTTCATTTCGCAAACCAGCCAGATTCACCCAAGCAAGACTGGATTATGGCCCTTGTCAAAATGCTATAATAGAGCTTGTAAACACAATAGAGGCTCTATTTACTATCTGATCTTCTACAAACTTACACAGTAGTTAGGTATCCATGAGAGCTTAGTTCCTTTTGCAAACCAGCCAGATCCGGCCATGCAAGACTGGATTATGGCCCTTGAAATTGTCAGAATTGCTATAATAGAGCTTGTGAACGCGATAACGTCTTCAGTTTTGATTGTATCTCTATCAAACCTATACAGTAGTTAGATATCCATGAGAGCTCATTTCCTTTCGCAAGACTGGATTATGGCCCTTGGAATTGTCGTAATTCTTATAAAAGAGCTTGTGAATAAATAGAGGCTTTATTTAGTATCTTATCTTCACCAAACTTCAATAGTAGTTAAATATTGATGAGAGCTTGGTTCCTTTCGAAAACCAGCCAGATGTGCCCTTGCATGACTCGATTATGGCCCTTGAAATTGTCAAAATTGCTATAATAGAGCTTGTGAACACAATAGAGGCTCCATTTACTCTCTGATCATAACCAAACTTAAATAGTAGTTAAATATTAATGAGAGCTCGGTTCCTTTTGCAAACCAGCCAGATCCGCCCATGCACCGCATATGATATACATGAGCTGCTCCTTGCAAATTGGGGTTGCTGAGAAATAGTGTTCACAAGAAATGTCTACATACCAACTATGTATGAGAAATTCAAGGGGCCATAACTCATTTAAAAATAATTCCAGTGCAACACGCTGACAACATGCACAACTAGGCTTGGTATCAATCATTCTTGTGAAGTTATATTGAATTCTGACCAAGGGTTGCTGAGAAATAGTGTTCACAAGAAATGTCTATAGACCAACTATGTATGAGCAATTCAAGGGGCCATAACTCATTTAAAAATAATTCCAGTACAACACGCCGACAATATGGCCCTTGAAATGCAACTGTACCCTCTAAGTGTGAATAAACCTAAAAACATAGATCTTCTTACTTAATAAAAAAAGTATAGATCCTCTAGTTTTACTCTTATTCTCCTAGTTCAAATATTACATGATGCCCAGCTAGACAGGCAGTAAATAAGAACCCCAATTTGCAAGGAGCAGCTCATGTATATCATATGCGTTGAAAAGTTAACCCTTTCCCAAATACAACAAATATACAGCAGCCGACTTTGAAATCTGATGGCAAAAATATAAAAAATCTTTTTAAATGCAAGTGTAATTATTGAATAGAGTTTTTATCTGCTGCATTTGTGTCAAAATGTGTCTGTAAGTGGGAAAGGGTTAAGAAAAGGAAATATTTAAATGTTTATTATATTCATTTTCAGATATGTGGCAAAGCGTACAAGCGTAAAAGTGAATTGAATTTCCACGCCAAACTGCACACAGGCGAGACCAAACTGACCTGTGGTGAATGTGGCAAAGGTTTTCGCCGCAATTCCGAACTCAAGCATCATAACGTGGTCTACCACAGCGGAGAGCGACAGTTTTGCTGCAGCATTTGTCTCAAGAAATTCACGACAAGACCTCAACTCAATGACCATACACTGAGACATTATGGTATCAAGAATCACGAGTGCCCAAAGTGTTTTAGATCATTTTATACAAAGTCCAAATTAAAAAGGCATCTGAAGATGAAAAGGGACTGTACCACCCTCGAGGTTCCCGTCGATGGGAAGTATATATGTCGCTTTTGCCTCGCGGAATTCGATTCACAGCAGGAAATGAGAGTCCATGTAAGGCAAGCTCATGAACAGGACGGAAAAATTAAGAGCATCTTTTCCTGTAAAGTTTGTTGGAAAGAGTTTTCGAGATCACAGTCGCTGAAACGACACACCAAGATCCACACACAGACGAGGGATTATGTCTGTAACACATGCGGTGTGGGCTTCATACAAAAGCATCACCTTATTCAGCATATGAGGACACACACTGGGGAAAAACCTTACACATGTTCCGTCTGTTTTAAATCTTTTGCGCAAAATGCAACCCTATACAGTCATATGAAACATCACAGGCAGTATACGGCCTCTCCAACACTTACGGCCTCCCCAACAGATATTGTTGTAACATAACCCCACAGCTTTTGATCGAACTAAAGAGTATGACACTAGCATTTTATTGGTTTGTTTTATCACAAGCTTTTGAAATCAGATTTCCATCCTGTCAAAGTGAATTGATTTACTGTTTCCCACATGCAGACATTTACTGAAGCTTTTGCAGCAAAAAGTTGAAAAAAATTGTTGCAAAAGGCAAAATTGCTCATAATAAGCAGTTTTCTCCTTTTGCCACAGTGTTTTCAACTTTATACAATAAAGTTTGTGCACATTTGTGCAAGAAGTGAATAAGTCCTTCTTAACTCCATTGGACTCGTGCTGATAATTAGCAATTCCATCATGTGTCACAATGTTTTCAACTCAGTTCAGTACTTACACTTTCAATTGTAGATTTTTCTCATATTATTGCTAAGATGTTTTCAAAGTTTTCTGCTACAGATTCATTGTATGTGAGAAAGGGTTACATATCCAACTTTATTAACCCTTTCCCATATAGAACAAATTTGCAGCTGACAACTTTGAAAACATTTGGGTATGGATGTAACCAGTTGGTCAATTGGGATGAAACTTCACAGAAAGCATCCTCTCAATGACCTCACCAGAATTCCTTCAAATTTTTCGGATCAATGCAGAATTCTGGTTTCCATGCCAATGAAACGAAAAAAAACTTTAAAATTCTTCTTCTCCCAAACTGGTAGGCAGATTTTCAAATAATTTTGTAGAAATGTTCATTGGATGACCCTCTGTCAGATTCCTTCAAGCCATGTTGATTGGTCGAAAAACATGGCCGCCAGGGGGCAGGGCTTTTTTGCTGTATATGGCTATAGTGAAAACTTAAAAAATCTTCTCCTTCGAAAGTGTCGGGCTGATTTTCAAATAATTTTGTAGAAACGTTCCTTAAGAGCAAACTATCAGATTCCTTTAAGCCATGTTGATTGGTCGAAAAACATGGCCGCCAGGGGGCGGAGCTGTTTTGCCTTATATGGCTATAATGAAAACTTAAAAAATCTTCTCCTCCAAAAGTGTCAGGCCGATTTTCAAATTGTTTTGTAGAAACATTCCAAGGATGACCCTCTATTAGTTTCCTTTTAAGCCATGTTGATTGGTCAAAAAACTATGGCCACCAAGGGGCGGGGCTTATATGGCTACAGTGAAAAAAAGAAATCATGGCCCTCTTCTTTATTCAATGGTTTAGTACTTTGAAAAGCACTGAGTGATTTTTTTCTCTGAGCAGATGTCATGCGCGGGTACGTTGACGTCGATGTCAAAATAAATTGGGCTGGTATTTTTTGAGTGACTTTACCTTAGTTAAAAATGATAATAATTTATTATTATGTATGTGTGAGAATTGAATCTGATATTTTGTGATCAAATTGTTATTAATTTGAACGATATCTTAATTAAGTTCATCAACCTAACTGCCATAGTTTAGAAATAAGAGCACCTTTCCGCAAACTTTTTGAACACCACTTGTATGTTAATGTAAAAATAGGAATTAAATCAAACAAAACAGTTTCAGTTTTCCATAGAAATGACGGCGAACAACTCTCAAAATCTAGCATCAGGTCAAAACACTTGAAGTAGTGAATGTCAGATTTACTTACATCGGTGTGGAACACAACATTCAGTAATTATTTGTCCCCTATTGAGGACTGAAGGTTTGCAACTTTTCTTTCCTTATGGAAAACCTTGTACAGGCCATATTTTCCAAATCTGTAAAACTTTCATATACTAAATGTTGATGGTAAAGTGGTATGCCATGCACCATAAATAGACCACTGTTCTCTTGACTTTTCAACCCAGTTGAATAAATAACAGGCCACATTTTGTCAACTCGTAAGATTTTTATGCCAAATTTAGTATGCTAGTATATATTTGGAAGAGGGTATGAAGCTTACCCAGATTAGGTCACTGTGACCTTGACCTATGCCGAACCTAAAAGAAAAGCTTTGTCCAGGCTATAATGTTTGAGTTGCATAATCATATACATCTTTGGGAGAGGGTTTGATGCATTCCAAAATTAGGTCACAGTGACCGCTGATGCGAACAACCCACCATCTTTGGAGAACTATGAATCAACTGTATGTCATATATTATTTTGTCGATAAATTTGATCTTATTGATTAAAAGCTAAAATATTGCTTTTTAATATTATATTAAATTTGTAAAAACAGTATATATATTCATTAAATTTTGTAATGTAGCTTTTGAAATTTAAATATATCACATTGTGGTATATAAGAAGATGTACATAAATAGATGGGCAAATTATAGATGTAATACAGTGCTGTATTTCTTAAAACTTTCCAACTTACAGACGTATCAGTATCTACAGCAGACGACCTTTAAAACTATTGTGGCAAAAGAAGATATTGAGCAATTTCTCCTTTTGACACAATGTTTTCAAGTCTTAGTGTAAAGATCAAACTTTCATTATTGGAATTTTTCATACTTTTACTTATATGTTTTCAAAGTTGCCTGCTGCAGTTTTTTTTAAAGTGAGAAATGGGTATTAAATGAATGTCTTAATGTCTATTAGATAAAGATGGAATATATTTATTGTTCATTGTTTTACAAGTAGTACATAGTTGATTAATTGCAATTGTAACATAAGGTATAATGGACAAATAAATATTAAATCAGAGAAGTCTTTTCTTATATTGTAGAGGGTTGGTGTTTTTATGCCACAAACATATATGCTGAGATATAATATATGTTGATTGTTTACGCCGCTTTCTACAATTTTTCAGTTATCACAGCATTAAATATTGTTAGTTACACAGTGTGCTAGTGACCTAATACGGTATATACGGTGTCAGTAAATGTCATATGGGGCTCGAGCGAGCCCCATATGACATTTACTGACACCGTATATACCGTATTAGGTCACTAGCACACTGTGTAACGAATATATCCTACCGACTATCTTGATCAACATTGCTGATTTATATGTACATATGTAGTTTCTTTATATGGAAAATATTCTGTATCAAATATGCATTATGGTAAAGAAGCAAATATATCAGCCATTTTCTGATGCCACCTGACGACTGCCTTTTTAGATCACCTAGAGCCGAAGGCTCAAGGTGAGCTATTCTGATCACTTTTTGTCCGTCGTCCGTCCGTCCGTCCGTCCGTCCGGCGTTAACTTTTAGCTTTAAACATCATCTCCTCCCAAACTCCAAGGACAATTTCCGTGAAACATCACAGGACTGTTCCTCTGGTTGGCCTCTTTCAAAGTTGTTCAAAGATTTAAATTCCATTGAGAACTTTGGTTGCTGCGGCATCAAAAAGGGGGCAAAATGTCCAAACTTTAAAAATCTTCTCCTCCGAATCTGCCTGTCAGATTCAAATATAATTTGGTAGAAATGTTCCTTGGGTGACCCTCTATAAAAATTGTTCAAGCCATACTGATTGGTCAAAAAACATGGCAGTCAGGCGGCATCAGAAAAGGGGCAAAATGACAAAATGACAAAATTCCATTTTTATGAAAGTGCTTGTCTGATTTTAAGAAAATATAATACGAATCTTACTTAAATGATCCTCTATTTAATTTGTTTAAGCCGTTTTGATGGGTAACACAATCATAGCAACCAGGCGTCATCACAAAAGGGGTAAATTGAACTTTTAGCTACAAATGACAACCAACTCCTACCATTCCAATAGACCAATTTCCACAAAACATCACAGGAATGTTCCTTCGGTGGTCCTCTTTCAAATTTGTTCAAAGAATAAAATTCCATTGAGAACTTTGGTTGCTGCGGCATCAGAAAGGGGACAAAATGTCCAAACTTTAAAAATCTTCTCCTCCGAATCTGCCTGTCAGATTCAAATATAATTTGGTAGAAATGTTCCTTGGGTGACCCTCTATGAAAATTGTTCAAGCCATACTGATTAGTCGAAAAACATGGCAGTCAGGCGGCATCAGAAAAGGGGCAAAATGACAAAATTTGAAAATTCCATTTTTATGAAAGTGTTTGTCTGATTTTAAGAAAATATAAAACGAATTTTACTTTAATGATCCTCTATTTAATTTGTTAAAGCCGTTTTGATTGGTTACACAATCATAGCAACCAGGCGTCATCACAAAAGGGGTAAATTGAACTTTTAGCTACAAATGACAACCAACACCTGCCATTCCAATAGACCAATTACTACAAAACATCACAGGAATGATCCTTTTGTGGTCCTCTTTCAAATTTGTTCAAAGATTAAAATTCAAATGAGAACTTTGGTTGCTGCGGCATCAGAAAGGTGACAAAATGTCCAAACTTTAAAAATCTTCTCCTCCGAATCTGCCTGTCAGATTCAAATATAATTTGGTAGAAATGTTCCTTGGGTGACCCTCTATAAAAATTGTTCAAGCCATACTGATTGGTCGAAAAACATGGCAGTCAGGCGGCATCAGAAAAGGGGCAAAATGACAAAATTTGAAAATTCCATTTTTATGAAAGTGTTTGTCTTATTTTAAGAAAATATAATACGAATCTTACTGTAATGATCCTCTATTTAATTTGTTTAAGCCGTTTTGATTGGTTACGCAATCATATCAACCAGGTGTCATCACAAAAAGGGTAAATTGAACTTTTAGCTACAAGTGACATCCAACTCCTACCATTCCAATAGACCAATTTCCACAAAACATCACAAGAATGTTCCTTTGGTGGTCCTCTTTCAAAATTGTTCAAAGATTTAAATTCCATTGAGAACTTTGGATGCTGCGGCATCAGAGAGTGAGAAAAAATACCCAAATTTTAAAATCCTTTTCCTCCATAATCTACTTGTGCGATTGCAAGATAATTTGGTAGAAATGTTTCTTAAGTGACCCTCTAAATAAACTGTTGAAGCCATATTGATTTGGTTGAAAAACAGCGCAGCAAGGCGGCATCAGGAAAGGTGCAAAATGACAAAAACTTTATAATTCCATTCTTATTAAAGTTCTTGTTAGATTTCAAGATATAAATGGCCTTTACTGATAAGCTGTTTCTTGAGAAGTGTCCACTCCTTTCAGTGGAAGACAGTGGTGCAGAGGTAGAGCGTCGGCCTCTCGTATCAAAGGTCCCTGGTTCGAGTCCCGTGATGAGCGTGTCCTGACTTTGGGATTTTTCCACACAAACGGCGCGAGTACTGGTGAAGTCTCCAGGAAGCAGACATCGAGCGTGATTAATCTAAGCCCAAGGCTTGTTTCACAATCGATGTAAAATAAATAAGTTAAAACTAAACTCCTTTCAGTTTCATTTGCACTCCCTGATAAAATTTTCCAGATATTTGCAGTTAAATATTTGCTACTAATTTACTATCAATTAGGTGATCGATTTAGGGCCATCTTGGCCCTCTTGTTCATATATGACAGGAACAAATTATGTTAGTCATATCCTTATATTATGTCATGCACGTTCCGATGACGTCAATTTAACCAAAAAAATATTAGGCTCCCGGTAACCGTGTATGGATTATACACCGTCACCACGTGACGTCGCTTGACCAATGAAATACGCAGATTTATGTAGGAGGTAGGATATTATAAAATATGAGACTGCCTGTGTGAAGAGGTAAACGTTGACTTTTGTTATCAGTGTAGATCTAGATCAGACTGCATATTCACAGTCTGATCAAGATATACAATGCTCATTATATATTACATACGCAAAGCATGTTAGAAGCTTCTGTCAACTTGTTTAGATTCTGATAAGACGAGATTAGATTTACAATCTGATCTAGATCTACAATGCTCATTATATTACTTATTACTTATACAAGCATGTTGGAATCTTCAGTCAACTTGTGTAGATTATGCTAAGACAGAGTAGATGTACAGGCTGATCTGGTGCTTTGCTGGTCATATACATGTTCTCTCTGCTGTCTGTCCATACTGCTGTCATTTCGTATTAATTCTTCCCTCATATAGACGCTTTCTGACACCTCTGCAGCAGACGTCTTTTTAGATCACCTGAGCCAAAGGCTCAAGGTGAGCTATTCTGATCACTTTTTGTCCGTCGTCCGTCCGGCGTTAACTTTTAGCTTTAAACATCATCTCCTCCCAAACTCCAAGGACAATTTCCGTGAAACATCACAGGACTGTTCCTCTGGTTGGCCTCTTTCAAAGTTGTTCAAAGATTTAAATTCCATTGAGAACTTTGGTTGCTGCGGCATCAGAAAGGGGGCAAAAGGTCCAAACTTTAAAAATCTTCATTGGGTGACCCTCTATAAAAATTGTTCAAGCCATACTGACTGGTCGAAAAACATGGCAGTCAGGCGGCATCAAAAAAGGGGCAAAATGACAAAATTTGTAGAAATGTTCCTTGGGTGACCCTTTATTAGATTCCTTCAAGAAATGTTGATTGGTCGAAAAACATGGCCGCCAGAGGGGCTATTTTGCTCTATATGACCATAGTGAAAATTTAAAAAATCTTCTTCTCCGAAAGTGTTGAGCAGATTTTCAAATAATTTTGTAGAAATGTTCTTTGGGTGACCCTCTATCAGATTCCTTCAAGCCATGTTGATTGGTTCAAAAATATGGCCGCCATGGGGTGGGGCTATTTTGCCTTATATGGCTATTGTGAAAACTTAAAAAATCTTCTCCTCCGAAAGTGTCAGGCCGATTTTCAAATAATTTTGCAGAAACATTCCTTGGGTGACACTCTACAAGATTCCTTTAAGCCATGGTGGTTGGTAAAAAATATGGCCACTAGGGGGCAGGGCTGTTTGGAGATTTGATTTTTGCCTTATGGCCGTGGAGCGATACTGGCCCTCTTGGGCCTCTTGTTATGCAAATGCTTGTCTGATTTTAAGAAAATATAATACGAATCTTACTGTAATGATCCTCTATTTAATTTGTTTAAGCCGTTTTGATTGGTTACACAATCATAGCAACCAGGCGTCATCACAAAAGGGGTAAATTGAACTTTTAGCTACAAATGACAACCATCTCCTACCATTCCAATAGACCAATTACCACAAAACATCACAGGAATGTTCCTTTGGTGGTTCTCTTTCAAAATTGTTCAAAGATTAAAATTCCAATGAGAACTTTGGTTGCTGCGGCATCAGAAAGGGGACAAAATGTCCAAACTTTAAAAATCTTCTCCTCCGAATCTGCCTGTCAGATTCAAATATAATTTGGTAGAAATGTTCCTTGGGTGACCCTCTATAAAAATTGTTCAAGCCATACTGATTGGTCGAAAAACATGGCAGTCAGGCGGCATCAGAAAAGGGGCAAAATGACAAAATTTGAAAATTCCATTTTTATGAAAGTGTTTGTCTGATTTTAAGAAAATATAATACGAATCTTACTGTAATGATCCTCTATTTAATTTGTTTAAGCCGTTTTGATTGGTTACACAATCATATCAACCAGGCGTCATCACAAAAAGGGTAAATTGAACTTTTAGCTACAAATGACAACCAACTCCTACCATTCCAATAGACCAATTTCCACAAAACATCACAAGAATGTTCCTTTGGTGGTCTTCTTTCAAAATTGTTCAAAGATTTAAATTCCATTGAGAACTTTGGTTGCTGCGGCATCAGAAAGTGAGAAAAATACCCAAATTTTAAAATCCTTTTCCTCCATAATCTACTTGTGCGATTGCAAGATAATTTGGTAGAAATGTTTCTTAAGTGACCCTCTAAATAAACTGTTGAAGCCATATTGATTTCGTTGAAAAACAGGGCAGCAAGGCGGCATCAGGAAAGGTGCAAAATTACAAAAACTTTATAATTCCATTCTTATTAAAGTTCTTGTTAGATTTCAAGATATAAATGAACTTTACTGATAAGCTGTTTCTTGAGAAGTGTCCACTCCTTTCAGTTTCATTTGCACTCCCTGATAAAATTTTCCAGATATTTGCAGTTAAATATTTGCTACTAATTTACTATCAATTAGGTGATCGATTTAGGGCCATCTTGGCCCTCTTGTTTTAAAATATTTTGACAATTTCTCCTTTTGCCACAATGTTTCCCACTTTTAGTCATAGGTTATCCATTCAATAATAGATATTTTCCATTTTTTTACAATATATGTTCAAAGTCGTCTGCTGCATAATTGTTGTATGAGGGAAAGGGTTAATTGGTTTCCTACAATTATCCCTTTCAAAAGGTTGGACTGATGTTGTTTGTCTGTCAGTCCGGAGCCGTATCTAAGGCGTGGTTTAATGGATTTTATTTCAGATTTGGAACTGGGCCTTGTTGGGTCCAGAACTAGATCACTAGAAATTCTAGAAGGAAAATAACTTGTGAACACCGTAGAGGCCACATTTTTCATCAGAACATTCATTTTCAACACATCCTAAACCAAAGGCTCAAACACTAGGTCAAGAAATGTTAGTGAACATACTAGTTTAGTAAATAGAAATGAAGGTGGTCCAAGCATTATTTTACAATTATTATTTAGGCCAGGGATCTCAATTCAACAAAAAAAGGTGTTAATGTTTGAACTTGGGTCACGCTTGGACAAACACCAGGTCAAAGTGCTCAAGGTGATCTTACTTTGTCCGACGTCCGGCCGGTATCAGTTGTCCGTTGTGCGTCGTCAACAATTACCTTTTTAACACTACATGCTACATTTTGCATCCTTTTTTCATGAAAGTTTATCAGAACATTCATTTCCATCAAATCTTGTACAAGTTTGCAAATGGGCCATATGAGGTCAAAAACTAGGTCACTATGTCAAATTGAAGGAATATCTTGTTAACACTCCGTGGAGGCCGCATTTTTAACTTGAGCATGTTGAAACTTTTATCAGAATGATTGTCTTGGTAATATGTAGGTCAAGTTTGAATATGGGTCATGTTGATCAAAAAGTAGGTCACTTGGTCAAATTGAAGGAAAATATCGTTAACACGCTAGAGGCCGCGATTTTTGCTTCAGCAGTTTGAAATTTTGTCAGAATGTCTGTATGATATCTAGGTCAAGTTTAAATATGGCTCATATTTGGTCAGAAACTAGGTCAATAAGCCAAATTAAAGGAAAATCTTGTTAACACTCTGGAGGCCGCATTTATTAACTTGAGTATGTTGAAACTTAATCATAATGTTTGTCTTGATGATATGTAGGTCAAGTCCGAATATGGGTCATGTTGGGTCAAATTGACGGAAATCTTGTAAACACTTTTCATGCTGCAATTTTTGCTTCAGCAGTCTGACATTTTGTCAGATTGTTTGTCCTAATGATATCTAGTCTAATGAAGTTCGAATATTGGCCATATTGGATTAAAAACTAGGTCACTAGGCCAAATTGAAGGGAAATTGTGTTAAAACTCCGGAGGCCGCATTTTTACTTTGAGCAACTTGAACTTTGTCAGAATGTTCGTCTTGATGATATTTAGTCCATGTTCGAATATGGGTCATATTAGGTAAACAAAATAGGTCACTAGGCCAAATGAAATAAATCTTGATAACACTGGAGTTTCGTTTGAATCTTTGTCAAAACATATTGGCTTGATGTGTTTTGCATTAGAAATCACATTGCATAATTCAGGTGATCGATTTAGGGCCATCATGACCCTCTTGTTTTAGTAACTGGTAAGCCAAATTTGTCTTAAGCATTCTTTTACAAATAAATATGCAGAGGATCTTAACTCAATGAATTAAATTATTCTCTTTGCAACGCATACGGATATATCCTGGATTTGTGTTGAGTAGTTTAAGTATGTCAATCTAAAGATTAATTGAAATAGTGTGGTTCCTTTTTAGCTCACCTGTGCACGAAGTGCTCAAGGTGAGCTATCGTAATCACAATTTGTCCGGCGTCCGTCGTTCGTGTTTCGTCAACAATTGCCTTGTTTACACTCTACAGGCTACATTTTGCATCCGATTTTCATGAAAGTTTATCAGAACATTCACCTCTATCGAATCGTGGACAAGTTCGAAACTGTGTTTTATGAGGTCACTAGGTCAAATTGAAGGAAAATACTGTTAACACGCTGGAGGCTACATTTTCAACTTGAGCATGTTGAAACGTTATGTGAATTGTTATCTTCATGATATGTAGGTCAAATTTGAACATGAGTAAAGTCGGATCAAAATGTAGGTCACTAGGTCAAATTGGAGGAAAATCTTGTTAACACTATAGAGGCCGCACTTTTTGCCTCAGCAGTTTAACATTTTGTCAGAATGTTTGTCTTAATAGTATCTAAGCCAGGTTCGTATATGGGTCATACTGGGTTAGGTCACTATGCCAAATTGAAGGGAAATCTTGTTAACACTGTAGTAGCCGCTACAAGTCAGCAGCTCAACATTTATTTTTTTAATTTTCTAATGGGTACCTAATTAGCTTATTAATGCTATTTATTCCGTAAAAGGGTGATAATTACGGAATAAACCGTACACATCAAAGGAAAATACCCAACAAGTGTCCATTCGTAGGCACGTCCGTCCGCATGAGAGAGTACTTGTGAGGTGCGTGTTTTTCCTAAAGCTCACCCACCACCATTATAGATACAAGATACAAGATACAAAGCTTTATTTTGTAAATAAAGGCCTCCGGCCCACAATACATAACATTTTTTACAACAAATTATGTGAGTTACGTATACAATATCCATGCTATATTTGTAATTCATTTCTTTTTAAAATACAATATATGTAATATGAGATTTTTTTCTTATTTTAATTGTAGAATTTTGTAAAAATTTAAATGATCAGTTCCACCAGAGTACCAAGAAAATAGAATTTTTTTACGTAAATCTGAGTATCTAGGGCATTTAAAAAATACATGATATTCAATTTCTAATATAAAAACGTTTTCAATAGTTTGGCAATAAGGACAGTAACGATTTTCTCTATCAATATTTTGATGTCGACCCGTTTCTAATTTTAACTTGTGACTGGAACACCGAAAACGGGCAGTCGCTTTTTTATGTAAAAACGGCAAGTCTACGCATAAATATCTCTCTGGGTTTAACAGAGTTTTAAAAACTTTATAAGTATCGCAACGAGGAGAATCGTCAATACTACTGTGCCAGTTTTGTTTCATGCAATCTATTAATCTTTGTTTAAACTGTTTAATAAAAATATTTATTTCTCCAACATCTTGAGATACCCATACAAAACCAAATCCGTATCTAAAGAGGAGTGTTTTAACACTTGATTCCCAAGTATGCCTACCAGCTTCATCAAGTGACTTAAGCATTTTGTAACACTTTTTAGGGTAACGATATTCTTGCATTTGTAATAGTTTACACCAATATTTTATACAATTTGTATGATACACTATACATAAAGGAAGTCGCCCACATTCACCTAACGCCACATTATTGTTAACAGAATTGTTAACCCCTAAGAAGTATTTACAAAAGTCCACTTTAACCTTTTCAATTGTACTGGAGTATTCATATCCCCAAACCTCTGAGCCATAACATAAAATGGGTTTTACCATGGAGTCAAATAATTTAAAAATTTCATTATGCAAAAACATACCAAATGGTCTTTGATATTTTCTTATGGCAAATACAGCCTTTTTTGCCTGGGCTGCAAGTTTAATTTTTGCAGATGACCATGACAACTTAGGGGTAAACAATAAACCCATATATTTGTAATAAGGAGTTGTACTAATAAGATTACCATCAAAAACCCAGTTTTCGTATAAGCGGAGTCGACCACCATTTCTAAAAACAATGATCTCAGTTTTCTTGAGATTAACAGTCATTTCAGAAGAGAGACAAAAATGATGTAACACATTTAGTTGGACTTGTAACGTTGATGCTGTTTCTGCCAAATGTGTGACATCATCAGCGAATAAAAGACATAAAATGTCAGGTATATCATGAGTGATGAATATGCCAGTACCACACTGTTCTCTAAGCAACGTACAGAGATCATTAACATATAAAGAAAAGATTATTGGGCTACTCTTGTCCCCTTGTCTCGTGCCAACATTACATGAGAATGACTCAGTGAGACCATTTTGGAGTGCGAACACATGCTTTAGTTTTGCTATACATTGATGTGAATACATTAAACAATTTACCAATTAACCCTTTCTATCAATACTTCTAAACAATTTGTCATGATTTAACGAATCGAAAGCTTTGCTAAAATCAACAAAGAGGCAATAAAAACGACCCCCCTTTTTGGATAAATATTTTTGTACCATGGATTGAAGAGAAAAAATATTATAAAGACACTTAGATAAATAGTTTTTTTTATTTTTTATAACGGGTATCTCATTTGAATATTAATGTTATTCATTCCGTAAAAGGGAAGTTATTACGGAATGAATTGCATACTTGTGGAGTTAACCCCACAAGAAAACATCAAAGGAAATAACCCCACAAATACACTTCGTCTGTATGTCTGTCTGTCTGTCTGTCCGTCTGTCTGTCACACTTCGTTTCCGTGCAATAACTGCCACAAATGCTAGCGCACTGAACCCTAGGTATGTTCTAGAAATGTGAACACCATATATCGATATTGATGTCAATTACGAGTTAATTGATAGATAGCTAGTATGTTCGATGTTGTATACGAGCCGTTCCACGAGAAAACCAACAGAGAGGTTTTTATCGTGGAACGGCTCACATATAACCATCCCCAAGAGCATTCAATAACCGGGACCGGTAGCTCAGTCGGTAGTGACGCGGTCTGTTATCCAGGGTTTGTGAGTTCGAACCCCAGCTCGACCAACATGATTCGACGATTGACAAAAGTCTATGCGACAAGCGTCATTCCTGTTCCATCACAGTATATGTGGAAGAGACGCCAGTTGCTTGGAAAGACTTGTGTTAGAAAACCAGGAAACACATTGGTAGGTAAACTCGCCCCCGTGAATCAATGCGTTAAATCCAATCAAACAATCCAGAAAAGTTCAGGAGTAGATTACGCACGGTGAATATCCCGATCACCTTTCTAACATTTACGATTACATTGTAGTGTAGTCAAAACCGTTCTCGAGGGGCGACCGGGTTCACGGATAGATGGCGAATGGGGGGATATCCTGATCAAACGATCTGAATGAAAACGTGTAATCGTACCTGAATAATATCATCAGAACCGCGCATCCAGATACTCCCAGGATAATTGTACCACTAGATGGCAATTGGGGAATATCCTGATTACTCTCCAAACATTAAAGGTTACAGTGAAAACTTGTAATACTGAATATATCATCAAAACCGTGTTCCATAGGCATCCGGGATAAAAGTACGACTAGTAGGCGAATAGGGAAAATGCTTATGGTACTGCATACATTTACGATCACACATCATACTTGTATACACGGATTTGATCAAAATCGTGCTTCAGAAGCTTTCAAGATACGACTATACTGCATCTCGGGGATATCCTTGTCAGTCGGCGCAGGCTGAACTTGATCGTCCCTGGTTGCAATGTGCCGAATGTCGGGTTCCCAATGGCTTGGTAAACAGCATTAATCGTTTCGGAAGACTAGACAAAACCAAAAAGTAACGAAAACAAATTAGTGTAAAAGGAAGGTTTGATTTTATTTCTTATGATTTTAATTCCCACTATATACAATTTATAATTTAACCACAAAAATAAAATATCGCTCCAATAAAACCCAACAATTAAATCACAGAAAAAGCATGAATGACTTCAACAGCTAGGAAAGAAAAACAAACAAGAACTCCTGCTGTAATATTGAAAATATATAACATGGTAGTCCTTAAACAAAACTCGAAACTACATAATATGAAATAACTATGTTATTTTGATAAGATAATGGACTTTTGTCGAAAATATTTAGTAGCCGACCCGGGATTTGCCTTCATGATGAGTGCATCGACCTCTGCCGTTGTTACTCGCCGAGATATCGCTGAATGCTAGCATTGGTTTCAGTTGGAAAGTCGCTGTGCATTCTTTGGATTCATATAAAATCCACTAATACGCTACCGTCCTTGAAATTGCTTATCTCGGAAAAAATACTCTCGTGAAATTATTGTTATTATGAAAAGATAGTATATGACAATGTATTGTATGATAGTATATATTGAGTATATAGATAAATAGATTTCTCCCCACCATTGCATTGTTTTATCAGCTTCCCAAAAATCACCGAAATGTTTTTACTATTACTCACATAAACTCTTTCAAAAAATGATATTGTCATCAAAGATAGATGTTTACACTATTAAATGCTTAGAACATGATAACACTTTAAGTGTTACAAATATAAGGCGATTTAGTACATTTTTGTCATAACCCAGGATGTAGTTATATTCGTTTAGCATTATCCTATAGAAATCGTACATATTTACTTAAATGGATTATTACCTACAAGCAAATTATGCTTCATACTGTATGAAGATGTTATTTAATAGATGCATGGTTCCTTAAAACATGTAAATAAGACACGATCAGAAATTCCGATGTTTAGTGTTATTGTGTGAAAAGTCTCTACTTACGATCAAATATTTTGTTTTCCGCCAATTAATCGTTCTCTTTGATTAAGTTGATAACCAGAGCATGTGGTGATTTTATTCTCAAAATATTTAAATATTTTAATATTAAACTATAACCACATTAGATTGTCAAATGTGAACCACGTGTATTAGTCTCTCTTTGAATCACACCGACATAACATGCATACAAAACATAAGATGATAAAACAATATGTTAACCCTAGTATCGCAGCCCGCTTAATACGTTATAAGTAAATATATATATATATATATATATATATATATGTGCGAACAACCCACAAATGATTAGATAAATTAATTGATATTGAATGTTTATACGACATGATTCCCACAATGTACAAGTCTACCATTACATGTAATTATATGGATTACGTACCTAGTATTGGATATATAGATCGACGTGAATAGATCGTCATAATTATGTTGAAAGAACCTTCGACCATCATGAAGAGGGAAAATTTTGTCAAGTCTTGTTAGCATGTTTTATGACGAACTTTGTCTTAGAAAGGTAAAGGGAATCAGTATGTGTCCCAATTAGATGCAAGACGATGGATAGTATATCTAAACAGAAAGTGCAACAATCCCGCCAATGACTACCTTTAACCGCATCACGTGATCTGAAATCGATTAACTTCCCATAATTTGGATATATTCATGAACAACGTTCGGGATCTAGATCGAGTGCACGAGTGTAGTCGAAGAACTCCGATTGTGACTTGCTATTTGGAAAAGTGCCTTGCCAATGGCCATCCATACCGTGTATTGACTTATATTCTAACATGTAGAACGTTTAAACGTCGTTTGTACTCTCGTCATACAAAAACCGACCATCGGGACCAGGAAAGGTCCTGATCATTCTTCGCCTCCGCGCAGTCAGATCACAATATTTCCATTCTCCATCTAGGTTTACAAACTTCCTGGAAACCTTTAAAAACTGTAATGACCACCTCGCAACATTATAAATTTGCATTTTTACAGTATTTATTAAAGTCAATATTTCCCTAGATCGGTTTTCGTGCGACGTGGTTCATTTGTTTTTTTAATTTCTAGAACACTTAGAGGCTCATTTTTTTACCCTGACATGTCAAAGTTCAGATTGTCATATTGTTTTTAGATCAATGTAAATCAGTCTCAGATATTGACCGTTACTTGCAGCAACAGTTCACTTTTCTTTGTGTCACCTTTAAAATGTTTTTCTCTTTCTGGACGTAAGATAGAGATATATGACTTATATTCAGCAACTTTCTATTATGTATAATATTCTTACAAGCGCTTATCGTACCTGACAACGAGCCTAGAGTAGGCAAACCCCCTTGGCAACGAGCCTAGAGTAGCTAAACTACATTGACGACGAGTCTAGAGTATCCAAACAACATTGACAATGAGCCTGAGTAGTCAAACAAGCTCTTCTTTAACTATATATGGATCACGTGATGAAAGAGAAGACTGATTCAGTGGATCTCAAACCTAAGAGTCGCGCAGTTTCAAATCATCCCTACAGTAAACAGAATTCGATGATTTCCTTACGTATCTAATATAAAGTTCGTCCATAAACAACCCGTTCTATGACAACATAACCACAAAGACATTTTGAAAAAAAGAAGACAAATAAGGCATAAACTCACTAACAATTAAACCAACTGAAATTAAAGGTACAACTAATAACGAATGGTTGTCGTTTCGTTTCATGTAGAAGCTTATTTAGAGCACAACCATTGTACAAAAGATGTTCGAAATTACTTATATGTGTAGCTAGTGTTGCAAATTAAAATTTGAACATATACCTATGTATGTAGTAAATTCAAATGCGTTTTGGCCGTTAACGGCTTTATTGAATTTCTCTGAATGTAAGTGTCAGTTATTTAGCCTTTGAAAGTACTAAAACTAATAATGCCCGAATTCGACAAATTGCTTAATTAAAATTTAACTTTTATTATTAGATATTTTTATAAAATAGTCGCTAATTGATGTAGCTTAGAAAATGGACCCATGGTTCGTTTCCGTGTGATTTAGAGTTTTATCGGTGACGATTAAACCCGATATCTCACTGTAAAACGATTAAATATTCTATTAATTTAATGCCGAACCAAAACTAACAAAAATGTTTATAAACGTTGAGTACACGTCCACAATGATGATGTTATATAAAAGTTTTTATCTCACGGGCACCGGAATATTCCGATATTTCATGGATTTATCTTAAATTACATGTTGTACTGATCATTCTTTCTTTATCATATTGCAGAACAATATTCATAAGTGCGCTACACGAAACAAAAGGACTGTTTGCATTAAACAAATAGATCTGGGAAAATGACCCTTAAAATTGAGCAATACATAAGTTACCCTGTTAATACTGATAAGCATGACTACTAAATAAGCATCTACACAGTAAAATGAGCCTACGGACTTTTTGGCAAATGCAGATTCATAACAGCCTGTGCATTCTCAGTCTGATCATGATCTGAACTGTTCGACATCTAGTCAACAGACCACGTATCAAAACGAATCGATACACTGACCAGACTGCAGGAATGTGTGGCATGACCTTAGAATACACAAAGTTCTTATGTCCGAGAGTTCATTCAAGCTGCTTTCTGCGAAAACCAACCATTAGGCATATGCGACCAGTGTAGAAGCAGATTAGCCAGCGTATCCACACAGGCCGATCTGGCTCTGTACTGTTCAGCAATAAGTCGCACAGGGCTTCAAGAAACGTCTGTAAAGCAGAATCCGTTTGGAGCCCTTCTTTGATTTTAAATTGACAACATCTTACAATTAGATGCTGTTCGGCCCGTTTCAATTATGATAGTTTTCTTTATGATGTAACCATCAAAAAGGTGAAATAAAGTTATATTGACAATTGAAAGAGATGTATCTCTAGCACTCGGGCGATTGCTATGTATTATGTTTTTCCAACAAAATATCTATATGTAAAATGCACATAATATTAAAAGAAACAAATGTCTATATACCAAAACAATATCCCATTATGTACACACTATTGGTGAGTTTTCTTTTTTAATCTCTGGAAAAAAAAGAAAAAAGATTTACGTTATTTGATAACGACCCCTGCATCTTGCGAGTCTGTCCTTTCGAAGAGGTACATGTTTAATTTTTGTAACGACGACGTAGGTTCAGATCACCCTACAAATCTTATTAGAATACATACAAGTTGACACAATTTTCTACCGTGCTCATTTAAGTAAAATACGAACAGAATAGATCTTTATCAGTCTTTGCGGATGCACATGCTAATCTGGGTATATACTGTTAAAAAAAGCCACAGTGTACCTTTTACCATGGATGGGCTCATAATATTTTGAACAGCATCTCAGATCAGATAGCCTTTACGACCGGTGTAGAAAATGATCATACTATGAATATGTACATTTAAGACCTCTTCATAATCTGCACTGATCGCCAGTTAAATCTTCCGAGAAACAAAACAAGGACATCTTAATCAACAGATGACTGTTAAAAAAAGCCACAGTGTACCTTTTACCATGGATGGGCTCATAATATTTTGAACAGCATCTCAGATCAGATAGCCTTTACGACCGGTGTAGAAAATGATCATACTATGAATATGTACATTTAAGACCTCTTCATAATCTGCACTGATCGCCAGTTAAATCTTCCGAGAAACAAAACAAGGACATCTTAATCAACAGATGCTCTGTCTGACCTGGCTCTTAACTTGTGGCTGTTCAACTAAACATATTCATCCTGATATTCCATCGAGATGGATATGGACACTTCCAAATGCAATGCTTGACAAGTTCAGTTTAGAAAATCAGCATTCAAAGCGTTTTAAAAAGAAATTTAGCAAAATTCAACTTACCGTCTACCATTCAATTTTGCCCTCCTTCCAGCGGAGGTACTCCCCACAACAGATAGCCAATTTCGGCGAGTAGATAAACTTTCCGCAACAGTAAGAGTCGTCACCATACTTTTTGGGTTTAATTACACCGTCACAGCAGAGATTGATCAGGGGATCGTAGCTTTCTTCGCCACAACACTTGGTATGGAACCCACCACATTTACCCTGAACGTTACCATTGCAGCATATCTGTCTCGAACTGTCGAATGTTTTGTCTTCGCAGCAGCAATCGTCCCATGGTACCGTCTTTTCGATCATTGTTCCATTGCAACATAAACCCTTCTCGGGGTTGTAGCTTCTGGTACCGCAACATAATGTCTTGGTGCCCAACCAAGCGTGTTGTACCACTCCGTCGCAACACATATCCATACCTGGATCGTAGCTCTTACCATTACAGCATCGTGTGCCCTTCTTGCCTTTCTTCGGTTGCGGCACATCCATTGGTTCGAACGGGCAGCAAACATCCTTTGAGGGATTATATGTGCTTTCTCCGCAACACGCCATGTCGTCCGGTTTATCTTTCTTTCTAAGTTTCCCTCCGCAGCACACGTGGGTTTCTGTATTGTATGCTTCGCCGTCACAACACCTTGAATTCTTGCTTCCATTAAACACACGTCCTCCACAACAGATCTCTTCTAGTTTGTTGTAGCTTTCTTTGCCACAGCATTCTGTGTCGCTCGGATCGGATGACTCGATGGATCCAGGCTTGCCATTACAACATATCTCCGACTCCGTATTGAATGTCTTATTACCACAGCAACAGTTATCGTCAACACTGCTCTTAAGTAAGATGGTCATATCATCACAACATATTTCCGTTTTCGGATTGAATGGCTTTCTTCCGCAACACATTGTGTCCTTAGCTGCTGTCCTATCACTGACCATGTCGATACAACATATTTGAGTGACTGGATTAAATGTCTTAGACCCACAGCACATATCGTCATCTGGATTGGTCTTCTCAATAAGTTCACCATCGCAACAAACGTAGTCATTGTCACTGTAGCTTTCCGTTCCACAGCATCTAGTAGTTTTGCCTAGTTTCGGTGACGGGACATCATTGCAGCAAATCTGTGTTTTTGTGTTCATTGTATATTCACCACAGCACCAGTCGTCAGCCGTGTCGTTCCTTTTCAACAACATGTCTTTGTCACAACAGAAGAACTTATCACTATCATAACTGTCCGTTCCGCAGCATTTAGTATTAATACCTTTGCGTGGTTGTGGATAGTCATTGCAGCAAACTTCTGTTTTTGTGTTGAATGAGTAATCTCCACAGCATGCGTTATCGTCAGAACTATTCTTTGTTCTAATCATATCATTACAACATATCTCTTTGGTTTGATTATAACTTTTCTTCAAACAACATCTGGTCATATCACCACCATTTCTTGGTTGCGGGTTTTTATCGCAGCATATCTGTGTCTTTGAATCGATGGTAGAATCGCCACAACAACAGTCATCCCTTGGATTTGTCTTTGTGCGCACTTGTCCATCACAGCACACTTCTAATTGTGTGTTCATACTGAAGTTACCACAGCAGGAACCAAACTGAATTTCCCCTACCGGAGCACTTGGAACACCGTCACAACATACCTCTCGTGCGGTATTCATTGTTGTATCTCCACAACAGCAATTATCTTTCGGATTTCGTTTACCATATAGTTCGTCATCGCAACATAAATCCTTCCTTGTATCGTAACTTGTTTTAGAACAGCACGATGAAAACGCGCCTCCAACCATTTCTTGAGCTTTACCGTTACAACACAGCTCGGAATCCGTGTTATAAGTCAAATCTTTGCCACAGCAACAGTTGTCATCGTTACTCACCTTGTCAACAATATTTTCGCCGTCACAGCACAGTTGAGACCCTTGCGAATAGCTGAATTCTCCACAACATAGTGTTATACCTGTGTATGCCGGAGCTGGAACGTCATTGCAGCAAACCTGAGTCTTGGTATTTATAGCATATTTTCCGCAGCAGCAGTTATCTTCAGGTTTTGTTTTATTTTTCATTTCGCCGTCACAACACAGATGTGTCATGGAATCATAACTATCCTTTCCACAGCAACGTGTGAACTCTTTACCGACAAGACGTGCAGGTTCACCATCACAGCAAATTTCGGTTTTGGCGTTAACTGTTAAATCTCCACAGCAAGAGTCGTCTTGCCTGTTTCGCTTCATCCTTACACCTTCTTTACAGCATATGGCTTCTCTAGTATCGAAGCTTTCACCAAAACAACACGAAGTGTATTCATCGCCACCAATTAATGGCTGAGGATTATCATAACAACATATTTCACTTTTCGAATTCATAGACTTGTCTCCACAGCAGCAGTCATCGGTTGGATTTCTATTTTCCACAAGTCTTCCATCGCAACAAACCTGCATGCTTGTGTTGTAACTCACCTCTCCGCAGCACATTGTCGTATCCTTTCCATATCCGGGTTGAGGGTTAACACCATCACAACACATTTCTGTATCCGAGTTGAACGTCGAGGTTCCACAGCAGCAGTCGTCTTCAGAATTGTTCTTTTTGCGTATCTTGTTATCACAACAGATCTGTGCATTCTGGTCATAACTACGTTTTCCACAACAACGCGTAGTCCTTGGACTTCCATATACTGACTGAACGAATTCTCCTTGACAACATACTTCTGTATCTGAGTTATATGATTTCTTTGCACAGCAATGGTGGTCATCTGCGGATGTCTTCGTGATCACTTCACCCAAACAGCACATTTCAGACCTTATATCGTAGCTCTTGTTCAAACAGCATCTTGTATACTCGATATTGTCCGACGTTAAAGGCTGGGGCATATCTACGCAACAAATTTCCTTCTCGGCGTCCATCGTTGTATCACCACAGCAACAGTTATCGCTGTCTTTTCCTTTATTTCTAACACCTCCATCACAGCACATCTGACTTCTAGTATCATAACTCGATTTTCCGCAACATGTTGAGAATTCATTTCCAGGTTGTGGGTTGTTCAAACAGCAAATTTGACTTGATGTCGAAATAGGTTGGTCGCCACAGCAGACATCATTTTCAGCGTCATTCTTTTCATAGATGTCTAAAGCACAACATATGTGTGTTGCCGAATTGTATCCATCTACTCCACAACATCTTGCATCTTTCCCACCATTTTTGGTCTGTGGGGTCGTTCCGTCACAACATAGTTCTTTGTCTGTATTAATTGTAGTATTTCCACAACACCAATTATCTGATTCGCTGCGTTTTGTCCTCATGTCGCCTTTTTCACAACAGAACTTCTTGTCAGGGTTATAACTTACACCACCACAACACAATGTTTCTCTTCCAGCAACGGCTGGTTGTGGCTTACCGTTACAACATACGTCTGTTGCTGTGTTAATTGTTGTACTTCCACAACACCAGTTATCCTTGTCTTTTCTCTTTGGCACCATCTTCCCATCACAGCACATAGTTGACCTAGTGTCATAACTGCTTTCGCCGCAACAGTCTGTAAACTTATCCCCAACAAGATCTTGAGGCTTACCGTCACAACAAATCTCGGATTTTGCATCATAGGTTGTTTTCCCACAACAGCAGTCATCCTTCTTACCCTTCTTATCACGGACATCACCTTCGCAACACAAACGATCGATTGTATTAAAGCTCGCTGAACCACAGCAGCTAGTTTTGACGCCATACAATTGTTTGGTTGTACCATTGCAACAAATCTGGTCACTTAAATTTATAGTTTCATCCCCACAGCATCCGTCGTCGTCAGGATCAGTCTTTGGTCTGAGTTTACCTTGACAACATATTTCTTTCTTTGGATCATAGCTAATTTTACCGCAACATCTTGTCCTCTTGCCTGCAACAGCTGGTCTTGGGAACATGCCTTGACAGCATACTTCTGTTTTAGTATTAAATGTGTCATCTTTGCCACAACACCAATTGTCATCCGATTTATTTTTCCTCACCAACTCCATTTCACAACATATCATAACGTTGGAGTTGTAGCTGTTCTGACCACAGCAGCGTGTCTGCGGTCCAAATGATGGTTGTGGTGTGCCGTCACAACAAACCATTGTCTTTGAGTTGGAGGTCGTGTCACCACAACAGCAATCATCGCCAGTGTTTTCTTTTGGTCGTATTTCACCCTCGCAACAAATCTCCGTTCGGGGATCATAGCTGATTCTACCACAGCAACGCGTAAATGGACCTTTGTTTCCTTGTGTCATATCAATACAGCATATTTCGGACTCGGCATCCATTGTCTTATCTCCACAACAGCAATCATCCTTCGGTTTAGTCTTGTTTCTTACCGCACCGTCACAGCATACTTGAGTTTTTGTGTCATAACTCATATCTCTACAACATGTGGTCGTCGTTCCAATCATGAGCTGTGGTTTGTCCAAACAACATATTTCTGAGTTTGCATTAAGAGTGGTTTTACCACAGCAACAGTCATCTTCACGATTACGTTTGAGAACAATTTTACCTTCACAGCAAAGGTGTGTCTCTGAGTTATAGCTTTCTTCTCCACAGCATTTAGAAGCTCTCCCGCCTTTTCGTTCTTGTGAAACATCATTGCAACATATTTCAGATTTTGTATTGAAAGTTGAATTGCCGCAGCACCAATTATCATTTTCATCAGCCTTTACTCTGAGATCTCCTTTGCTACAGCACAGTTTGTTTTTAGGGTCAAAGCTAACTTTACCACAACACATTGTGTCTTTTCCGGCAACAGCGTCTGCTGGAACGTCGCTACAACAAACCTCATTTTCAGTGTTTATTGTAGTAACTCCACAGCAACAATTGTCGTCGCGGTTTCGCTTTTCTGGCATTTTACCGTTACAACACATATGAGTCCTTTTGTCATAACTATTGTTTCTACAGCAATCAGAGAACTCCTTACCAACCTTAACTACCGGAACTCCTTCACAACAAAGTTCGGTTCTAGAATCTGCTGAACTTTTGCCACAACAACAGTCATCCATCGTTGCCTTTTTATCTCTGATTTCACCTAAACAACAAAGTTGTGTTCTATCATTGAAACTCTCATATCCACAGCATGACGTAAACTCACTGTCAGATGGTTGTACCACTCCAGAACAACACATATCAGTTTTTGTGTTCATTGATTTGTTGGCACAACAGCAATCATCCTGAGGATCAGATTTAGCAACAAGTTTTTCGTCACAGCATAGACGACTGCTTGGTCCATAACTCTTTTTACCACAACATTGTGTTTTCTGGTCTTCAACAAGAGGTTGAGGATATTGTCCTTGACAGCATATTTCCTCCGCTGTATTCATAGTTGTATCTCCACAGCATGCATTGTCTTTCTGGTTCCTTTTCTTTGTAATGCCCAAGTCACAGCACATAAAGTTAAGGGAATCATAGCTTTCTTTTCCACAGCACCTAGCCCTGGCTAAGCCCCCCTTTGCCGCTTGAGGAGTGTCACCATCGCAGCAGATTTCATCATTTGTGTTATATGTTGTGCTTCCACAACACCAGTTATCCCCAGGCATTTCCTTTTCCCTCAAATCACCAAAGCAACAAACATGGGTCTGTGGGTTATAGCTTACAGGTCCACAGCATCGTGTTGCTGAACCAGCAACTGCTTGCTGTGGCATACGATCGCAACACACCTGAGTATCAGAATCAATTGTTGCTTTACCACAGCAACAATCATCCTCTGGTTTTGTCTTATTTTTAACTTTGCCATCACAGCACAGCTCAGTTAGAATAGCAATGCTCTTTGCACCACAGCATGATGTTAAAGCACCACCAACCAAATCTTGAACCTTGCCTTCACAACATATTTCTGTGTTTGCATTGAATGTTGTTTCAACACATATGCAGTCGTCATCCCTGTTGCGTTTCTCGTAAAGTGCATTATCTTTGCATATATATTTATCAGGATTGTAGCTAGTTTTGTCACAACAACGAGTTTTGTCTCCAGCAACTTGATCTTGCGGTACACCTTTGCAGCATATTTCGTTGTTAGTGTCTATTGCAGTACTTCCACAACAGCAGTTGTCTTCCTTCTTACTTTTTTTAGTCAGATCAGTTCCGTTACAACATATCTGCTTATCAGGATCATAACTGTCGCGTCCACAGCATCGTGTATCGGCGCCATACGATAGCTGCGGCATGTCGATGCAACAAACTTGTGTCTTTGTATTGAATGTTGCTTTACCACAACAACAGTCATCCTCTTTATTGGTTTTATTCATTAATTTGCCATCGCAGCAGATTTCACTTCTAGAGTCGTAACTTGCTTTCTTACAGCATTTAGCATACTTATCACCATTTGCTAATCGAGGTTTACCATCGCAACATAATTCTTTATTGGCATTAAAGGTTACATCGCCACAGCAGCAATCGTCTTCATCCTTTTCCTTAGTTCTAACTTTCCCTTCGCAGCACATTTTCTTTTGAATATTGAAACTAGTCTTAAGGCAACAGCTATGGGTTGATGGTTGGCCTGCCTGAGGATTACCATCACAGCACATTTCCGTATTAGAATTGATAGTCGTTTTACCACAGCAACAATCGTCATTCTGTTTGTCCTTTGGAACAAGTGTTAAGTCACAGCATACATAATCATTGGGATCAAAACTTTCCGATCCACAGCACAATGTGTCTGAACCGTATTTCTTTTGGGGTACCATGCCATCACAACATACTTCGGTTTGACTGTTAAGTGTTGTATTACCACAACAGCAGTCATCGTCTGAACCGTCTTTCGGCGTTACAACCATGTCACAACAGAGTTCACTGCCTGAATTATAGCTGTTTCTGCCGCAGCATCGAGCATCTTTTCCCCCACTTGCGGGCTGCACGAATTCTCCCTCGCAACAAACTTCTGTCTGTGAATTTATTGGTTTATCTCCGCAGCAGCAGTCGTCCTCATTGTCTGATTTCTTAATGATCTTACCATTACAACATAGTTCTGTAACGGGGTTGAAACTTTTATTGAGGCAGCATCGTGTCAGTGGACCGTAAGACTCCTGCGGCATTCCGTCGCAGCATACTTGAGTTTGAGCGTTCATAGTAGTGTCTCCACAACAGCAGTCATCGTCCTCACTCTCTTTCATTCTCACTGCATCATCGCAACACATTTCCGTAATCATGTTATACGAAGCGTTGCCACAGCATGCTGCAATTCCGGTTTGCACACTTGGATTACCCTCACAGCAAATATCCTTATTGGCATTCATTGTTGTTTCCCCACAACAACAATCGTCGCTCTTCTTTCTTTTCTTGTTTAAATCCCCTTTATCGCAGCACATATATTCGTCGAAGTTATAGCTCGTAGTATGACAACATTGGGTGTTCTGTCCTTGTCGGGGTTCAGGTGAACCCTCACAGCATATCATTGTATCCGTGTTCATAGTACCGTTTCCACAACAACAATCATCATCTGGTTTGGTCATATCGACAACATCGGTTCCATCGCAACAAACGGTGTTTTTAGCGTTGTAACTCTGTCTCATGCAGCACTTTGTATCCGCATCATATTTCAGTTGAGGAGTGTCTATGCAGCACACTTCGTTCGCCGTATTAATGGTTGTATCTCCGCAACAACAATTGTCATCTGAATTTCTCTTTTCAGTAATTTTCATATCGCAGCATATATGAGTGTTCTTATCATAGCTCTGTGTACCACAACAGTCGGTTATTCCCTCGGAAACAGCTCGTGGCACACCTTCGCAACATATTTCGTTTTTAACATCAACAGTGGTATCTCCACAACAACAGTCATCACCCTTCTTTCTTTTATCACGTACATCTTTATCGCAACATAACTGTTTTTCTATATTAAATGATACATTCCAGCAACAATCAAAGTCGGACAATGGACCTGGCTGGGGATTTCCACGGCAACAAACTTCAGAGTTGGAATCAAATGTTTGGTCCCCACAGCAATAATCATCATTCTTGTCATCTTTCTCTCGTATAACCTCTTCGCAACACAGATGCGTCTTTGAGTCAAAGCTTTCCTCTGCACAACATTTATAACTTGGATTTGTCCTTGGTTGTGGCATAGTTCCTTGGCAGCACATTTGAGTGTTAGTATTCATTGTTGTGTTTCCACAACACCAATTATCGTTAGGGTTTACTTTCGCGACAAGAAGCATGTCACAACACATTTCTTCTGTTGAATCATAGCTACGTCTCCCACAACAACGGGCGTTCTTACCACCTTTAGCTTCTTCTACAGATATTCCATCACAACATATCTGTGTATTGGAATTAAACGGATTTCCATTACAACAGCAATTTTCATCGGAATTAGTCTTTTTGATGACCTTTCCCTCACAACATATTTGTGTTTCTGGGTTGAAGCTTTCATTCAAACAACACATTGATTTTGGACCATATGATATTTGCGGCATGCCATCACAACATATCTCGGATTTCGCTGTCATCGTAGTACTACCGCAACAGCAGTCATCGCTTTCCTTGTTTTTCTCTCTTACCTCACCGTCGCAGCACATATGAGTTTTTGTATTATAGCTTTCGGTTCCGCAGCATGATGTGAATTTACCACCAGAAAGAGATTGGGGCGTTTCATCACAACATATTCCATCATCAAGATTTATAGTTGAATTTCCACAACAATATTCATCGTCCTTATTTCTCTTTTTGTTAAGTTTTCCCCTGCTGCAGCATACGTAATCTGATGCGTCATAACTCTCCTTACCACAGCACCGTGTATCTTTACCTTTACGATCCTGTGGATCTCCTTCACAACACACTTCATTGGCGGTATTCATTGTTGTTTTACCACAGCACCAGTCATCATTTGTGTCCCGCTTATCTGTAAGTGTGTTGCCGTCACAGCACATTTGTTTTGCTGGATCGTAACTTTCTCTGACGCAGCATTTTGTGTTACTTCCATACAGAGTTTGAGGGGTATCGATGCAACACACCTCAGTTTGGGTATTCATTGTCGTTCCACCACAGCAGCAGTCGTCAGCATTATCTTTCTTCTTCCTTACTCGATTGTCGCAACATATATGAGACCTAGAATCATAACTATTTCTTCCACAGCAACGAGTAAATTCGCCTCCATCTTTCGGTTCGGGCGTATCTATACAACATACTTCGCTCTTTGCATTAATAGTTGTATTACCGCAGCAACAATCGTCCCTTATTGCACGTTTGTCCCTTACCATCTTGTCACAACAAAGCTGACTCTCTAAGTTATATGATTCTTGCATACAACAATCGTGTGTTTTATCACTACCTGGCTGTGGTTTACCCTTACAGCATATTTGTACTTTTGCATCGAAAGTCGTCTTCCCGCAACAACAATCATCGTTCGGATTGGCCTTTTCTTCAACTTTTTCTTCACAACATAAGTATGTATTTGAGTCGAAACTTACTGGGTCATCAAGACCACAACACAAGGTAAAAGGACCGTATTTCGGCTGAGGTTTCCATCCATTACAACACTCTTCTGTTTGTGTGTTGAATGTTGTGTTACCACAACACATATTATCATCAACATCGTCCTTTTCAGTAATGGTCATATCGCAGCATAACTGCGTTTTAGAATCGTAACTTTTTTTACCACAGCATCTGTAGTTGTCACTTGGCGCAGGTTCGACAAACTTCCCTTCACAACATATTTCTGTCCGTGTGTCAAATGACTTCATGTCACAGCACCAGTTATCGTTATCATTAGATTTATCAATTACTCTTCCGTTACAACAAAGTTGGGTTTTAGGATTGAAACTTTGTTGTAAACAACACTGTGTTTCGTCGCCGAAGGAAGGTTGGGGCATTCCATCACAGCATACTTCATCGGCTGCAGTCATGGTTACACTTCCACAACAACAATCGTCTGAGTTCTTTATTTTATCTCTCACAGACCCGTCGCAACACATTTGTTTCTTTGAATCAAAACTCTCTGCACCACAACATGATGTGCTCTTACCACCAACGAGATCCTGCGGCATTTCGTCACAACACATTTGTTCCTTTGTATTCAAAGTTGAGTTCCCACAGCAGCAGTCATCTTTTATGTCTTGCTTTTTATTCATATCACCTTTCTTGCAACAAATAAAATTATCTGCATCATAACTTTCTTTGTCACAACATTGTGTTTGTTGTCCTTTTTTCGGTTGAGTTTTCCCCTCACAGCATATTTCATTGTCTGTATTCATAGTTGAATCCCCGCAACAACAATTATCTCCTTCTTGTGCCTTCTGTTGAATATTGATACCATCACAGCAAATTTGAGAAGAGGAATCGAAGCTTTGATCCAGACAGCATTTTGTATCTTGTCCGTACGATCTTGCAGGTTTACCCATACAACAAACTTCTTTTCTTGTATCAATCGTTGTCCGTCCACAACAACAATTATCGTTTTTACCCTTCTTTTCAACAGTTTTTCTGTCACAGCAAATATGCGATCGGGAGTCGTAGCTTTCTTTGTTGCAACATTTAGTAAATTCTGCAGCATCACGTGACTGCGGTACGTCGTCGCAACATATGTCCTTCTTGGAATTCATTGTCGTGTTACCACAGCAGCAATCATCATTCGGTGACCCGACTGGTCTTATACCATTATCACAGCACAACTGCGATTTCAATTCGTAAGATTCATCTCCACAACAATCATGACTAGACAATCTTCCTGATCTTGCTTTACCACTGCAACAAATCTCCGTCTTGGAATTTGATGTAGTCTTACCGCAACAGCAATCGTCCTTTGGATCCTTCTTTTTCACAATTTTTCCCTCGCAGCAAACTTCATTCAGAGAATCGAAACTCATCTTGTTACAACATTTGGTTTGATCCCCTTTCTTTGGTTGCGGCATAACGCCGTCACAACATATTTCTGTTTCTGTGTTAATAGTTGTATTTCCACAACAGCAATTATCGTTAGTGCCATCTTTTTTAGTTATTACATTATCGCAACACATTTCTTTTGCCGAATTATAGCCCTTCCTTCCACAACATCTAGCATCCTTTCCGCCGTCTGCCGGTTGAACGTACATTCCTTCACAGCAGACTTCATTATTGTTATCAAAGGTTTTGTCACCACAACAACAATTATCTTGTTTATTTGTCTTGTTAATAACTTCATTTTCACAACAGATCTGTGTTTGTGGATTAAAGCTCTGGTTTAAACAACACCGGGTAAATTCACCATATGAAGGCTGAGGCATACCATCACAGCAAATTTCAGACTGGGCATCCATGGTGGTGTCCCCACAACAGCAGTTGTCTTGGCGTTTTCCCTTGTCCCTGACGTCCCCATCACAACACATTTCCGTTTCGATGGCGAAGCTTTCATTACCACAGCAAGATGTCATTTGTCCACCAACAAGTGGCCTCGGTACCATATCACAGCATATTTCTCGCCTTGCATTCATTGTTGTACTTCCACAACAACAGTCATCATTTATACTTCTCTTTACCACTAGACTTTCCATATCACAACATAACATTTTGTCGGCATTGTAACTTTCATCTCCACAACATCTTGTGTCATTTCCAAGAATAGGTTGTGGTTTGCCATCGCAGCATATTTCTTCATTTGTGTTCATGGTGGTGTCGCCACAGCAACAGTTGTCCTCCGGATTACGCTTTTTAACTAAATTCACACCGTCACAGCACATGTACTTAGACGGATCATAACTTTCTTCAACACAGCATCTGGTATCTCTACCATATGATGGCTGAGGCACACCAAGACAGCAAACCTCTGTTTTGGTTCTCATGGTTGTATTTCCACAACACCAGTTGTCTTTTGGGTTTCGTTTTTGTTTCATGACCATATCACAGCAAATGGAATCATCATTATTGTAAGACTTCTTGCCGCAGCACTTCCAATTACCCTTTTGCTGGACCAGCTGAGGATTACCATCACAACAGAGCTCGTCATCTGCATTGGAAGTGGTATCGCCACAACAAATATTGTCACTGTTATCTTTCTTAGGTCTGACCTCTCCATTACAACACATTTCCGTTTGCATATTGTAACTTTCATCATTACAGCAATCTGTGAATACGCCACCTTTTCTTTTTTGTGGAATACCATAACAGCAAATTTCAGTCTGGGCATCAACCGTTGTTTCCCCACAACAAGAATCGTCTTTACTATTCTTCTTTTCGATAAGTTTACCTTCACAGCATAAGTGTTTATCAGGGTTATAACTTGTAAGCTCACAACACTTTGTATTGTTTCCCTTCTGAGGTTGAGGCGTTGTTCCTTGACAGCATATTTCATTATCTGGGTTGAATGTGAATTCGGTTCCACAACAACATGTGTCGTCATTGCTAGATTTATCTCTCACTCCATTATCACAACATATTTCTAATTGTGTGCTGTAACTAGTATACATGCAACATCTTGTAAATACCCCATTCTTAGGTTGCGGGTTTTCTAAACAACATACCTCTTTAAATACGTTCATAGTTGTATTTCCACAGCACCAGTTGTCACTTTCATCCCTTTTCTTCTTTACGTCATTTTCACAACACATGTGTGTTTTTGGATTGTAGCTAGTCTTCTTACAACATTGTGTTTGGTCGCCATAACTTGGTTGAGGATTACCGTTACAGCATACACCAGTCTTAGCGTCAAATGTAGTTTCACCGCAACAACAATCGTCTTGTGGTTGTTCTTTTTCTACCATTTCTTTATCACAACACAAGTGAGTGATCATATTCATGCTCTGCTTACCACAACAAGTAGTGAATTTTTGGCCTCCAACAAGTTCTTGTGGAATTCCTACACAGCATATTTCACTGGCAGCATCAACAGTTGTATTACCACAGCAACAATCATCTTTCGGTTTGCGTTTCTTGACTATGCCACCATCACAACAGACGGTATCTGAACTATTAAAACTGCGATCTAGGCAACAGTCTGTATTTGTTCCATAAGATTTTGTTGGATTACCTGAACAACACACTTCATTTTCAGTGTTCATTGTAGTGTCACCACAGCAACAATTATCTGACGGTTTCCGTTTGTCTACCAAACTTGTGCCGTCACAACACATGTATTTATCTGGATCATAACTATCAGTTTTACAGCACAGGGTGTTTTCTTCAGCAACGGCAGGCTGTGGTACGTCGTTACAGCAAATTTCAGTCTTAGAGTTGACGGTTGAAACACCACAACAACAGTTATCGTCATTATCTTTCTTCTGCCTGATCTCTTTATTGCAGCACATTTCTGACTGGGAATCGTACGCTTTGTCCATGCAACACATTGACTTTTCTCCGTTGGGTTTAGTTCGTGGCTTGCCGTCACAACATATTTCTTCACTTGCATCAATAGTTGTACTTCCACAACAACAGTCATCGCTCTCGTTTCTTTTCTTCCTTATATCCCCGTCACAACACAGTGAATTTACCACATTGAAGCTCTCATACAAACAGCAATCAAACATTGGACCGCCCGGTTGGGGGGTTCCATCACAGCACACTTCTCTCTGTACATCCATGGTGGTATTTCCACAGCAACAATCATCACTTGGTTTTCGTTTAGGTCGTAAATCTTTATCGCAACACATTTCGTTATCTGGATTATAGCTTTCAGGACCACAACACTTTGTATTGTCTCCCTTCTTTGGCTGAGGTGTCTTACCTTGACAGCATACCTGAGTGCTTGAATCAAATGTAGTGTTTCCACAACACCAATTGTCACCTGTCTTGGCCTTTTTCCTTGGCATGTTATCCTCACAACACACATACAAATCAGGATCATAACTTATTTCACCACAGCAACGGTAGAACTTACCACCAGGCGCCGGCTGTGGATTTTCCAAGCAACAAATTTCTTCCTTTGTATTAATTGTCTCTTTTCCGCAACAGCAATTATCATCTTTGTCGCTTTTCATATTGATACTGTTACCACAACAAAGTTCGGTTTCTGGATTATAACTTTTGTCTGTACAACACTTCGTAAGCGCACCTTCCGACAGCGGGTTTGGAACTCCATCGCAGCAGATTTGTGTTTCAGCGTTGAAAGAGGTAAGACCACAACAACTTTCATCATTCGGTTTGTCTTTTTCTCTCATCTCACCGTCACAACAAAGAGTTTTCCTTGTGTCAAAGGCTTCATCCCTACAACACGTGGTGAATCTTCCACCTGGTGCCTTCCGTGGAATTCCTACGCAGCATATTTCTGTCTTAGCATCAACAGTTGTATTTCCGCAACAACAGTCATCTTCAATTTTCCTCTTTTTAACTAGTTTTTCGTCACAGCAAAGATAGTTGTTGACACTGTAACTTTCTCTTCCACAACACATTGTTACACCACTTTCCTTTTTTGGACCGGGATTACCAACGCAACATATTTCTGTATTTGTATTCATGGTCGTGTCACCACAACACCAATTATCAGCCTTATTTCGTTTCACAGTCAAACTTATACCATCACAACATACATATTTGTTTGGGTTATAACTGGTCTCAGAGCAACACAACATTTCAGCTCCCTTATCCTTTGGTTGTGGAACACCATTACAACATATTTCCGTGGCTGTGTTCAAAGTGCTCTCTCCACAACAGCAATTGTCATCCTCGCTTTCTTTTGATCTTATGGACTTATCACAGCATATTTCTGTGACAGAATCATAAGATTTTTTACCACAGCATTGTGTAAACTCTTTATTCTTCAAAGGCTGGGAGTTACCATCACAACATATTTCTGTTCGAGAATCAACAGTTTCGTTTCCACAACAACAATCGTCATTGGGTTGGTTTTTCCTAACAACCATCTGATTCTCACAGCACAGCTCTAAATTCGTATTGTAGCTTTTACCCCCACAGCAATCTGTAAATTCACCATATGACTTGCTTGGTATATCGTCACAGCATATTTCTGTTTTCGAATCTATTGTTGTATCTCCACAACAACAATCATCATTCTTCTTAGTCTTTTCCACCAAACTCATATTGCAACACACATACACGTTGGTTGCGAAGCTAACTAAACCGCAACATTGTGTTGGTCCACTAAACAGTGGTTGTTTTGTTGATCCATGACAACATATATCTGTTTCTGTATTAAACGTTGAATTCCCACAACAGCAGTTATCTTCCTTTTCATCCTTTGTTCTAACAGTATTCTCACAGCAAATTTCCGTTTTAGGATTGTAACTTTTTCTTCCACAGCATTTCGTCAGCAGTGGTCCTTGTGGTGCCGCAGGCTGCACATTCATATCACAACAAACTTCAGTTTTTGTGTTCATTGGCTCCTTTCCACAACAGAAGTTATCACTGTTATCACTTTTGTCAATAACTTTACCTTCACAACAAAGCTGAGTTTCTGGCGAATAACTCTTCTTGAGACAACATCGGGTAGTTGAACTATACATCTCCTGAGGCTCACCGTCGCAACAGACCATACTGTCTGAATTAATGGTGGTGTCCCCACAACAGCAGTCATCACCAGGGTTAACCTTCTTAATCATCTTTTTATTACAACAAACAAATTTTGTCCTGCTATAACTAACTGCTCCACAGCAATCCGTCGAGTCATCGTACTTCTTGTTGGGTACACCAAGACAACATACCTGCTTGTCAGCGTTCAATGTTGTATTTCCACAACAGCAATTGTCATCTGCATTTTCTTTTTCAAATATATCTCCATTGCAACAGACGGATGCTGTTACGTCATAGCTTTTATCCTTACAACACATCGTTCGACCCTTGTATTTCTGCTGAGGTTTCCCAAGACAACATACTTCTGTGTTTGTGTTCATTGATGTCCTTCCACAACAGCAATTGTCGTTTTCGTCGGTTTTATTTACAAGACGATCTCCATCACAACAAATTTGTTCAGCAGGATTGTAACTCTCAACAAGACAACACTTGGAATCATCACCACCTTGTCTTTTCTTGGGTTTATCCATACAGCATATTTCATTTTCAGCGTTCATTGTGGTGTTTCCACAACAGCAGTCATCGTCTTTCCCTCTCTTCTGTCGTACTTCGTTGTTGCAGCACATTTCATTTTGGGAATCATAGCTCTTGCGTTTACAACATTTGGTAAATTTACCATTTGTCTGTGGCTGTGGGTTACCTTCGCAACACACCTGTGTTTCCATGTCGATGGAAGTTTTACCACAGCAATCATCGTCATTTTCATTGATTTTAGTAACGATTTTCCCTAAGCAACACAGTTCATACCTTGAATCAAAAGCTTCATCTCGGCAACATAAACCGTAATCCAAACTATCTACTTTAGAGGGATTCCCCATGCAGCATAGTTCAGTTTTAGCATCAATAGTTGTTTCTCCACAGCAACAATCATCTTTAGGATTCTTCTTTTCACGGACTTTCCCACCACAACACAGTTGGGAAGACTGGTCGTAACTCTCCTTGCGACAGCAAAGTGTCATACCCTCTTGAAGTGGCTGCGGACGTCCATCACAACATATATGAGTTTTTGTGTTCATTGTTGTTTTACCACAACACCAATTGTCCCCAGCCTCTTGAATTTTCACAACTCTGTCTTCGCAGCAAACTTGATCATTGGGGTTGTAGCTTCGTGTTCCACAACACTGGGTGTTATCACCACGCTTTGGTTGAGGCATATTATCACAGCATATGCCAGTTGCAGTATTGAAAGTTCCGTTTCCACAGCAACAATCGTCACCTTTATTGTCTTTCTGTCTGATTTCTTTTCCGTCGCAACAAATGAAGGCATTCGAGTCAAAAGACTCTCCATCACAGCAGCGCATTGAACCCTTTTTATTTTGATTGACAACCTTGTCGCCACAGCAAAGGGACCCTTTTAAGTCATAACTTTTCGCAGCACAACATCTGGTACCACCAGGGTACTGTTTCCCGGGAATTCCTAAACAGCAGACCATTTTCTTGGTGTCGAATGTGAATTTGTCGCCACAACAGGCATCATCACCTTTCTTAGAAACTTTTCGCAGCTTTCCGTCGCAGCACATGGTCTTTTTAGGATTGTAGCTGATTTGATCACAGCACCGTGTGGCCAATCGGCCAACGAGTGGCTGTACCGCGCCGTCGCAACATAGATTTTTGTTGGAATCGAAACTTTTCCTTCCACAGCATTGTGTGCCCTTTTTAAATCGTGACTGTGGGAAGTCGTTACAACAAATCTGTTTGGCCGGGTTAAAAGTGAAATTTCCACAACAACAGGAGTCATCTTTATCTTCTTTGTCTAGAACGGTGTTGTCATCGCAACACACCTGCTGCGCCTGGTTAAAACTTCGTTTCCCACAACACTGATACAAGTCTGCGCTTGGCATAGGCTGTACTTCGTCTTCACAACATAACTGTTTCTTTGGATTTATATTCTTTTTGCCACAACATTGAGACACATCACCAGCGACTCTGTCTTGCATTTTCTTATCACAACATATCCTGTTTCCGGCATCGAACGGTTTTCCATCGCAGCAGCAGGTTAGGTTTCCAGCGACAGCATCGTAAATTTCGCCATTACAACATACTTTCTTTTGGTCGTCGAATTTTGGAACAGGTTCATTGAACTTACAGTCGTAGCAGTTGGGGTGGTACGGCTCAGGGAACAGCATAGCTACAATAAAGACAGGGACCACTCAAAATACTTTTGAAACGAGGAAGGATCAACGCGTCATCAGTAAAATTGTAAGAGCCCACAGAAGACAAATGAGAAACCAAAATTAAGACTTTTGCATCCGCGCAGATTAAGCTAGCTCTGCCCTGTTCTCTAATAATATATAGAGGTTTCCAAGACACTTCTGAAATAATTTACTTGCAACTTACTTATCATAATGTGTGAGAAAGAGGACCATGAGTATTTCTCAGTACTTCATACCAAAGAATTTATAAATGGTAGTAATAGCTTTCCCTTCTTGGCGCTCAGGGTTAATGGGTTAGCATAACGATGGACTCGCTGGTTTTAAGATAAATGGACCAGTATTACTAGTAACTTATCCAGGAAACGCCGTGATATAACTGGAATAGTGTTGAATGAGGGTATTAACAAACAATATTCTATATATAAACATTTTCAATGCGTTTGATAACGTTTTGCCTGTTTGTGTGCATGATGTTTTACTTTGCTTTCAATTAAGTTTCAGTTATATCACGGCGATTTCTAGGAAATTTACCAGTACTATTGGTCTATTTATCCTGACACCATTTAGTCAGTCAGGATAACCTCACAATTCAGAGCACCAAGCGGGGAAGGTTATTACTACCATTCTTAAAGTCGTTTGTACAACCAGGCCGTGGGAAAACCCACATCTTCCCGCACCCGAGGCGGATGCTCTACCAATATATCACAGAGGCGGTTGTAAGATAACTTGACCATTATCGAAATTTATTTATAATGATACCAGTTTAACAAAAACATAAAAACGTATCTGCATTGGCTGAACAGCGACATCAAAGATTATTCGTTGTTTTCATATGCTAGGAAAGGCGTATTTATTCCTTAAGCTTTAGAACAGTTTAACCCCTATCCAGCTGCATTCTTACAGTCGTTTCATCACCCATTAATTTGACGAGCTCTTACATGTTCATGGACTTATACTAGATTATACGAACGTTTTCGCAATTGTGGTTTAATGCAAAAGCAGAAAATAATACGCAAATGTTGTTGAAAGAGGGATAAGGGTAAATAAAAAAAAAAGGATGAAGACAACTTTTTTCTAAGACATTCAACATGTGCGTTGAAAACCATGCTCAGTTTGGTATCTGCTCAAGTTTACAACAAAACACAGTTTGTATTTCATGTGCATGTGAAAGCAACATGACATGAAGTAGAGGTAAAGTGTTTGTTTATTTATAAAATGTCACCTGGGCTGAAAGAGCCAGTAATGAGAAACCTATGGGACACGCCCGACATTGACACGTTCTACTTCCCGAAGAATGTATTTAAGCGGTACACTGGGAAGACCAATCGTAAGACCTTTTCGACCAGTGTATATCTAGATCAGTCAGCGCATCCGTCCAGTCTGATACGAGTCGTCCCACGAGAAAACCAACATTGTGCACTCTGCGTAAAGTATCGACCCGGAACACCCTAAGCATGCCTCGCAGGTTAACCTGGTCATACTCTGTTCGCATCCTGTTGATTTCATGCTTCAGGAATCATTACTCTACACCTCTATCTCCCTAAGACGGAATGTGTCGGCCCGAATTAGCCCGCGCGGACTGCGCAGGCTGACCTGGTCGACACATTACGCAGAGACTATAGTGTTGCTTTTCTCGTGGGACGGCTCAAGTATGGCTCTGCACTGTTTGCTTACTAGTCAAAGAAGGTTTCAAGAAACCTTTGTCACGCAATATTCGTTTAAATACTGTAGCATGGCAGTGCAGACAGGTCTCTGTCCACACGTGTAATATTAACGTTAAGGTTGTTTTTTGCAGAGCAACGCTAATATCAACATATCAAAGGTTTTGCAAAAGGATATTACTGACTTACCGTGGCAACAGAATTGACTATGCGGGTTGTAACTATCATTACCACAACAGTGCGTATCATCACCGGCAACTCTTGGCTCTACCTAGACAACGAAATACAACATAACTTATTAAAAGGTCTTTAAGCCGCTTTCAATATTATTGAGTTTGCTGAGCGGATTACCAGTACTGCCGGTATTCCTTTTATCCCGACTCCAACGCAACAATCGTAAGTATATCCCCACAACACTGAGCTGGTGTCAGATAACTAGTTATTCTTCAGTTGCGCAATACTTCTAAGTTGATACATGGGATGTATTCGGAAAGGCCAAGTTCAGAACACATCGAGCACTCGGACATGTGCTTGCTATACACAACATGTAATTTGTTTGGTGATTCAACCAATCAAATTACATGTTGTGTATAGCATTTTCCGAGCACTCGGTATCTTGGGGGCAATCTGAATACACTCATGTTAGAAGCGAAAATGACGGCAGATTGGATTCCACTTATTCAGTTTCCGCATGCTATACACATGTAGAAGCGCATCGTTTGAAAAAGCTATTTGGCGAACACAGAATGTAAAACTATTTACATACCACATCTAGGTCAGTATAGTTTGAAAACTATTTGTCCCATTTTGGCGAACATAGATTGTCGAAATATTTACCGCATCTAGCTATCGCTAGATCGTAAAAAAAATGCCGCATTTTGACCAACATTAATTCGAAAACCAGATACCGCTTTAAAGAAAGCACATACTTGAAAACTACTTAAAGCTGTTAAGCGAATGCAGACTTGAAAAGCAATTGACGCATTTTGACGAATACATAATCGATGGCTGTGTTCCATTCCGCATTTGGGTCGTAAAGTGTAGTTGCAAACTGTGTTATCATGAATTTGTTTGTTTGGTGTTTTACGCCTCTTTCGACAATTTGTCAGTTTTATAACGGCGTTTCCTGTGTAAGTTTACAGTACTGCTGAATCGATCCTGTCATCAGTGAGTAATTCATAATCCTAACCATAACAAAACCTGAGCGCATTGTAGGGGAAGCCATTACTACCATTTATAAAGTATTTGATATGACCCGGTTGGGGATCAAACCAACGACCTCCCGCGTCCGAGGCAGACGATCTTCCACTACACGACCGAGACGGTTGTAATTATGGATGATTTAAGCAAAGGACATACACTTCCAGCGCAGCACACGGAATCCTTAGGATCGTAGGATTCCCAGCAGCAACATTTCGTCCTCTCGCCAGCGATTCTCGGCTGCGGACTTCCGTCTTTACAACAAATGTCTTTCTTCGGGTTGATCACGTGAACGCCACAACATTCGTTCTCGACCCCTGGTAACTTGCGGTTGACCACCCACTGACAGCAAATCTCGGTTTTCGGATTGTAAACTTGTTGTCCGCACAATAAATCTGATTGATATCATGATATAGCAGTTTAAAGAGTACGGAGACGGCGCTAACGTAATCATTTAGTTGATATGACAGTTTTAGAGTCTTTCTGAAGCGCATCTCAAATTTCGAAAATGTGTGGCCACTACCCATATAAAGCTTTTAGCCCTTTCCCACATACAACACGTTTGCAGCAGACGTATCATTTAGTCAAACACATGGAAACTATTCATAATGAATGAACAATTAATGAATATGACTGAAAACAGTGTGTCCAAAGGAGAAATTGCTCATTATTAGCTATTTCACCTTTTCTCACAATGTTTTAAAAGTCATCTGCAGTAGAGGCATCATCAATCGTGTCTATGTGGGAAAGAGCTAAACGTTAACCGGAAATGACACCATCATGGTAGTCTCCCCTTATTCAATCTATAACCGTATATGTCCACCCTGACCGTGACACGTTTTCCGCGGTGACCGAGTGGTTAGCGTCGGGAATTTGAAACCGGGCGTTCCGGGTTCGATCCAAGTGGCGGCGATCATGGTTCGAACCACGACTCGACCTTTCATTTCTCCCGAAGATTGACAAATGCATTTTGACTGGCTTCACGCGGCTTCCCTCACATCCAGCTGTGCTGAATTATGTACATATTTATATTGGAAGGTAGCCAGTTACCTTGGCCGTGTCACGGTAGCTCAGTCGGTAGTGAGGGGTTGTGAGTTCGAACCCTGCTCGACCAAAATGATTTCCGACGTTTGACAAAAGCCAATTCGACTGCGTCATTCGGCTAATAGTCGATGTGGAAAAGTAGCCTTGACGCCGTGATATGACTGAAGAATTGGTCCTTTTCCCACATATAAACGCAGACGACTTATGACAAAATTTGACGTGTAATTTCCCCTTTTGTCAAAATGTGTTCATCTCTATTTAACGATTATACGTTCACTTTTAGAGAGTTTCCATAGAGTTTTGGGTGTGAAAGGTAGTACTGGTAATATATCTAGGTAAACTCGTGATGTAACTGGGGTACTATAAAGAGCCGCGCTCAATACCGTTTAACTCTTTCAGCGCCAAAGGCAATATTGAGCTTTTTGCAAACAATACTGATTCAGGTGAGTCAGCTCGTAACGAGCTGTCTCACCTGAAATCAGCATTGTTTGCCTTATAGTTATCACAATATTCCAAAACTCTTATAACATATGAATATATTCGCCCGACTTTGAACATGGAAGAGTCTACTTTAAACAATTCGGCGCTGAAATTGTTAAACAAATGAATAAACGTAACACAATTCTTACCATCGACTGGTGGTATTGGTCTGTCTGTAAAAGAAAGAAATAAAATACGCATTTTAATATAAGTGATGGAGAGAAAAATGGAAAGAATATTTTCTGAATTTGTCTCTCTCATGTCTGTCTGTCTGTCTTTCTGTCTGAAACTTCTTTGAATCTATCAAGCAGGACATATTTAGATCCGTTGGCATAAATGCACAGACAGGTCCACTTATGTAATACTTATGTTAAGGTCGTTTTTGTATGGAGCACCGCTGAATTTGTCTAACGAATACAATGCGGTAACTTGTTGAAAAATCAGCTGAGAAGAAATGTGTTTCATAAAGATAGACAAGCTATTATATTCAATTAAGATGGCAGGTATTATTTCAGTTACAGTATTTTCAGAATGAGCCACGTCACACGAAAATCGACCTTCGCAGTTTTGAAATGGTTTGTAATTGTGTTTAACTTGTAGTCTTGTGTAGTCATTCTTTGAAAACTAATCTTCACAAGAGGCCTTCCGGGATGCGTGAATGCCTAGATGACGTACGAAGAAGGACCGTATCAGACTGTACAGATGTGAGGACCGGATAAGACTCTACAGAGGTGATGAACGTATACAACTGTACAGAGATGAGGACCAGATCAGACTAAACAGAGGAAAAGACCGGATCAGACTGTACATAGGTGAGGACCGGATCAGACTGCGGAGATGAGGACTGGATCATACTCTACAGAGATGAGGACCGGATACTACGGTGTATAAGAGATGACCGAATAAGCCTATACATAGGCGAGGTCCGGATGAGACTGTACAGAGATAAGGACCGGATCAGCCTGTACATAGGTAAAGACCTGATCAGACTGTTCAAATGTGAGGACCGGATCAGAGTTAACAGAGGTGAGGACCGGATCAGACTATACAGAGGTGAGGACAGAATAAAACGGTACGAAGCTGAGGACCTGATCAGACTTTACAAAGGTGAGAACCGGATCAGACTTACAGAGATGAGGACCGGATCAGACTGGACCGGAAAATATTGTAGAGGTAAGACCCGGATCAGAGTTTACAGAAATGAGGACCGGATAACATATGTCAGAGGTAAGTACCGGATCAGACTTTATAGAGATAAAGACCGGATCAGACTGTACAGTGGCGAGGACCGGATCAGACTTGCAGAGGTGAGGACCGGTTCAGACTGTACAGCGGTGATGGTTGGATAATAGTGTACGTAGTTGAGGGCCGGATCAGACTTTACAGAGGTAAATACCGGATCAGACTGTTCATAGGTTAGGACAGTATCAGACTGTACAAAGGTAAGGACCGGATCAGACTGTACGAATGTGAGGATCGGATCAGATTTTACAGAGGTGAGGACCGGATAAGACGGTACGAAGGTAAGGACCGGACAAGACGGTACGAAGGTAAGGACCGGATCAGATTTTACACAGATGAGGACCGGATCAGACTTTACAGAGGTGATGACCGGATACTATTGTACAGGGGTTAGGCCCGGATCAGAGTTTACAGAGGTTAGGACCGGATAATACTTTACAGAGGTGAGGACCGGATTAGACGGTATGAAGGTGATGACCAGATCAGACTGTACACAGGTGATGACCGGATTCTACTGTACAGAAGTGAAGACCGGAAAGATTTTTCAAAGGCTGATGGGACTTTCGCTGGTCGCAATGTCCCGAAGGTTGGAATTCGTATAATCTGGCACTAACAACATTTTGTGACGCAATTTGTATTGATTTAACTAATTTCTACAGCTTAACATTGACTATTAAAATAAAGATAGTAAAACCGTACCATCACAAATGGCCGAAAACAGATTCTTTTTCACTTTAATAAGGGACTCGGTGAAGTTGTCTGCCATGAACAAATTTTCCTTGACTGGTTCCGAAACTACCTGCTTAAGTTCGTCTTCAGGGTCACCTATGGGTGTCTTGATACCAATTCCCATCAAACGGATACCAGCGCCCCTTTGATGAAAATAATATATTAAACCTTTCCCACTTACACTAATTCTGCATCAAAAGGTTGAAAATCTCTTAAATCATTAGTACAGTTTTTTTTATGATGTTGAAAACATTGTGACAAAGAAAAACATTGGTCATAAAGAGCGACTTCTTCTTAATTAGTAGTGTTTTCAAAATTCGTCTACTGCGTGTGTTAAAAGAATGCGTTTACACGTTGTCAAGGGTTAACATTAAAAAAGCTCATACAGTTGAATGAGAGTTAGTATTTTAAGTAAGGTATTGCTGGCCTTCACTCAATGCATCGGTGTACTACAAATGAGCCGTTCAACGAGAAAACTGACAGTATATACTCTGCGTAGTGAATTGACCCAGATCAGCCTACGTAGTCCGCGCAGGCTAATACGGGCCGACACATTCCGTCTCGGGGAGATAGAGGTAAAGAGAAATTATTCCTGAAACAGAAAATCCACAGGAGGCAAAAAGTGTCTGTCCGGGTAAGCCTTCGTGGCATGGTTAGGCTGATCTCGGTCAATACTTTAGCAGAGTCCACATTGCTGGTTTTCTCGTAATTCGGCTCAAATACAAATACATGGGGCATTTCCGATTCAAACCAGCCTACGCATCCGCACAGTCTATTCAGTAACTGTCCGCCTATTAATGCTAGAAGGTTTTAAGAAACTCCTGAACAACATAATGTATTTGTATCTTTAAAGCTTATAAATACCAAATTATAAATAACTTTTCCTTATGCCATAATGTTTTCAAATGCCGTCTGCAATTGATGCAACCAAAATATGTCAGTATGTTACAATGATGAGTAAAGCAGACAACTTTAAAAATGACATATCGGGGAAAGGTTTGGGTACATATTATTATGAGTTTGCAAAGTTGCAAATAATCTGGAAGGTTTCGTAAGACGGAACAATGTGCAGATGCACCTGTATGTTTTAACTGTATATCTGATGTGATTTTTGTAATCATCTGACTTGAATACGTTTAAAAGATCGTGTGCAATATCTATACAACTAGAAAAGAACGATGCCACAAACTTGAAATCAAATTTGCATTTCCACGCTTTTATTAAAGAATCGTATGCGTCAAAGGCGTCTAAATTCGTCAATTTTCAGGAAAGGTTTAACTTTTCAAAATTACTTTGCATCGGCGGCGTTCCTTATGGCTTCATCTTTGTTGTCTGCTTCGCCATCGGTAATAAGAATCATGACAGATTGGATACCTGGTCTTGTACCGTTTGCTGGCTGTTAAAAAGATAAAGAAAGATTAGATCGGTGGCTGATAGACGATCAGGCGAATATACAATAACGGATTGCTATCATATTTCGATGGGAAACTGACATACGTCAAGACGAATAAACAGATAACAGATTGGCAGAAGTGATATATTGAGACTCAGACGAACAGCCAAATAGACAGAGAGTGGATTGACAGAGGTATTAGAAAAGGACTGACAGTCGTAGAGGCAGTGAATAGACAATAACGGATTGCTACCATATTTAGATGGGAAACTGACATACGACGAGACGCAGAGTTAGATTGGGACTCGCAGACGAACAACCAAATTTACAGAGAGTAGATTGACAGAGGTGTTAGATTGGGACTGACAGACGAAGATGCGGCGAATAGAAGATAACGAAATGATATAATATAGCATAGTTCGATTGGACGCTTACGGGCGAGCAGGATAATACACAGATAACGGATTGATGTAATGTACGGTCCAGCAGGAGCATATACAGATAATGGATTGATAGAAAAGTAAGATTTGTTTGATGTTTACGGGCGAACAGCCGAATTACAGATAACGCATTGATAGAAAGAAAAGATTGGACGTCTCCGGGCGAGCAGACGAATATACAGATACTGGATTGATTTAAAAGTAAGATTGGATGTTTACGGGCGAACAGCCGAATTACAGATAACGGAATGACATAATAAATAACATACGAGTTGGTGTGTTGACCTACCGTCATAACACAACGATCAGAACGTTGGAATTCGGTTACTTACATTAGAACAAGCCGAATATACAGATAACGGTTTGATAGAAAAGTAAGATTGGACGCTTACGAGCGAACAGGCGAATATACAGATAACGGATTGATAGAAAAGTAAGATTGGACGCTTACGGGCGAACAGGCGAATATACAGATAACGGATTGATAGAAAAGTAAGATTGGACGCTTAAGGGCGAGCAGGCGAATATACAGATAACGGATTGATAGAAAAGTAAGATTGGACGCTTACGGGCGAACAGGCGAATATACAGATAACGGATTGATAGAAAAGTAAGATTGGACGCTTACGGGCGAACAGGCGAATATACAGATAACGGATTGATAGAAAAGTAAGATAGGACGCTTAAGTGCGAGCAGGCGAATATACAGATAACGGATTGATAGAAAAGTAAGATTGGACGCTTACGGGCGAACAGGCGAATATACAGATAACGAATTGATAGAAAAGTAAGATTGGACGCTTAAGGGCGAGCAGGCGAATAACGGATTCACATAAGTGTTAGATTAGATACTGATAGGCTACACATGAATAGACATATGATTGACAGTTAGGATTGATTCAAAGCTGAAATAGACAAATAGCATATTGACAGGCTTGAAATGAAGACGAAATTGTTTGTGGCGATTGTGATTACAATTGATTACACAAATGGCAGATCTCAGAAGAAATAAATTGAAGCAAAATGCCTTATAGTGTGAGTAAATACTATGTTTCAAATAGCTACATAGGACTAGAGAAGGATTTGTAAACATGTCTTTATCCCACAATATATGAGCCGTTCCATGAGAAAAGCAACAGTATGGACTCTGCGTAATGTATCGATCCAGATCAGCCTGCGCAATCCGCGCAAGTTTATCCGGGCCGACACATTCCTTTTCAGGGGTATAGAGGTATAGAGTAAAGATTACTAAAACAGAAAATCCAAAGAAGGCGAACAGTGTCCGGGTAAGCCTGCGTGGCATGGTTAGGCTGATCCGTGTCGATATTTTAAGCAGAGTCAACAATGTTGGATTTTTCGTGGAACGGCTTATATTATATATATATTTATACACAAATTAAACCCAATCTTAATAAGACAAGTTTATTCCCCCTCCCCTCTTTTCTGTCTTTTTTTCAGCATAGGATAAAGCTGAATTTGTTCGTATGTACATTGATGAATGCGATCGTGCATGTGCCCTTTATGCAATTATTTTTAAGTATATTACGTTACATGGATATACATGTACGGACAGTGTGAAATTGTGCGGGTGCTGTGTGTGAAAGCAATGTAGTTTGCTTTATCTTTTGTTAAAATACTAATGTTTCTATTACTATGGGGGGGTTGAATCTAACCCTAGTGCTCCGATCTCACTGTACCACCGAGGTCGTTCATATATATATAACAAATATTACTCACTTTAAACATCTGATCTTTAGCTACTTTTATCGCAGGCCCTGTCCCTGTGCTGCCTCGCGTGTAAACGAGTGTCAGAATGGCGTCGAGAAGATCTTGCTCGTTGGTATGTTCTTTCAAGTGAAAGTTGATCGTTGTGTTATGACGGTAGGTCAACACACCAACTCGTATGTTACCGAGCTCATCAATACCTAGCGAAAATTAGTCAGTTATTATAGCAAATTTCACTTAAAAAAAACCGCTTTCCTTAATTACATTTCATGAATCAATATATAGATAGGTTAACCTTTTCGCTGCCAAAGGCAATTAAAGATTTTTGAAAACAATGTAGATTTAGATGAGTCAGCTTATAAGGTGCTGTTTCTCCTGAAGTCTGCATTGTTTGCCACTTAGACATTACATTTGACCAAATTTCCTATTGGACGAAAGATGGAATCGACCAATTTTCAACATAGATGAGTCGGAGAAAATTACGGAATCTTGTTTCCTCCATCGACTTGTCGACTGAATAGCAATGTATAACATTGCTACAACTCGACATGATGCCTCTAATTTTGCTTTATTGCACTGCAAATTTGACCTCAACTTGTTATATGTTGACGTATTCAGGTCGATATAATCGCGCTAGGATAAAGTATTCGTCATTGAATTTACCACGACAACTCGAAATTATAAATGGTAAATGTCTAGTTTTCAAACTGCAATTTCTAAGGTGTAAAGTCGATTTAAACGGGGATAACACCGATTGAAAATGTGCCGCTAAAGACTTTCTTTGCTACGATGCTAAGTCGACATATTATCGTCTTTAAAATGTCAACACTTCTAGCCTTTGGATCGACCAACTATGCCTAGCTTTAATGAGTTTCGTAAAGTCAATGGTTTATCGGATACGGGTCAATCATGCAAAACAGACCTTCGGGGTGTTTACTAGACCATGGCGAAAGCTCCTGATCGTCTGCGCAAAATACCGAAATTTGAGTTTCGTGTGAGTTGCTTATCACATTATATGCAACCTTATCCTTACCCAACCCAATTAAAAATACCATAGATAATCTCGTCAAGCTTAATTGTGATCATTAATCGGTCGTCCTTTAATCAAACGGACGTTAGGACTTTTGCGATCAGCATCAGCGAATTTTTCTATTAGACCGCACTGTTCAACAATTAGTCCAAGAAGATGTCGAGATATTTTCGAAAAAGATATATATTTATTTGTATCGGACAGCCTTGATTAACAGATATATCTTAATCGTAATTATTTATACGCTAATGTTGGTTATCCAGGAGTAAGTTAAATCCAACCATAACTGTCTAATTATTGTGTAGATATAAATATTTTGTATGTTGATATTAGAAATAATTAGGTTTAAACTAAATATCTTACCTTCAACGATCCCAGCGATGAACTTCAAGAGAAACGGCCAGTTTTTTGACTGCACACTCTCGCTGGAGTCTATCACGAACACGATATCAATTGGCTGTATAGCGCAAGCTGAAATGGGGAAATGAGTTAATAAAAATCACTATGTATTAAGCGCCTGTATAGCGCACGCTGAAATGTGGAAATGAGTTATTAAAAAAGTTTGTATTAATAGCCGGTATACCGCACGCTGGAGCGGGAAAATGATTTGTATTATTACCATAGGACTAAATTGAGGATACGCAACATCAACATTTCCTATAATCTTCTTATGTTGGACATTCAAACAAGAAGTGAAATTCGTCTTCAATAATGTCACAATGTTTTATCAAACAGTAAGTACATAAACGAACATTGCACGGAATTGAAAGATGTCTATTTCTTTCCTCCATACAATGCTGGTTAGAACACTTAAACTATTTTTTTAAATGATATAATGCTGACGTTTTCTCGCAGTAATTTTGTCCATACGACATTTTTGTAAGTAGTAGTCCTGGAAAAATACAATTTCGTAACCAATGTCTTGTCGATATGTATACACATTCACTGCCGGAAAGGTTGGCCATGTGCCGGTTTGATTTGATTTTATTGATTGGTATGTAACGCCATTTTCAACGGTATTTCAGTTATACCACGGTAGCCAGATCACCTAACGTGTTTTTTCTAGTTTCCTCGTCGCCTTTGTACTTCATACAACATTCTTTCATGGCAACTGGCTACCTTCCAACATATACTATTTAGCCTATTGGTAGAGGACGAATGATGCTTGTCACAATTACTATTTGTTCAATCATAGGAAAGAAAGAACGGCCGAGCCGTTGTTTTAACCCATGACCCCTGGAGCTATAGCCCTCGTCGTTACCGACTGAGCTATTGGAGCTCGACTATTTTTACTGGCCTCATCGAGTGTTTTTCAACATAAAATACGATTATTTTGTGTCTATATGATAATTCATACGGGTCACTCTTAAATGGAACAAACAGGTAAGCTTGTACTTTCTTAAAATATCCTATTTTTTTAGATGTTGAACAGTATAACTCGGTGGTATTAGACGAGATTTTATCATGTAAATAGTTAAATCAAAAGAACTTACAGCAGCAATCCGAGTCGATGAAGACACCCAGTCTTTTTGCTATTTTACCCTTGCAGCAAATCGCCGTATCTGGACTGAAACTTCCCATACTCCCACAGCAACATGTCTTGTTTCCGGTCCGTTCAAATGGCTTATCTTTACAGCAAACTTGCTTGCTGGGATTTTGACCACAATCTGTTGTGACACAAGACAGAACAAATCAAAGGATTATTAAAAAGTATTGCAAACCTTTCCTCTAAACATCTTTAAATGACCAGAGAATATTAGTCAACGGGTTCACATATTAAATATTATTTTGCACGGCAATGCGTGGCTAAATAAGGAACTCCAAACAACAGTATTTTATGGTAAGACGGGATTTTACGTAGGTAATATTGCCGTACATGGCTTATTTGTTTGTTTGATAGCATGGTGTTTTGTTCAGCTCTCACCATTTGTTCAGTTATAACACGGCATGTTATGGGTAAGTTACCAGTACTTCTGGTCAATCTTTCCTGACACCAGAGAGTTATCCCCCATAATTCCGATCGATTACTACCATTAATAAAGGTGTTTGTATAAACCGGCCGGGGATCAAACCCGCGACCTCGCGCACTCGAGGTAGACACTTTACCACTTCACAACCGAGAGTTACTACGACGCAAAATAAGAATCAGCCTGCATATCTATTCAATTTCATTCAAATGGAAACTTGAAGCCAGAAATATATTGAAATAGTATATAACTCATTGGCAAACAATGTATAACCGGATCAGACCGCGCGGTGACGCAGGCTGGTATGATCTATTCCGGTCGCAAATGTCTTAATGATGGGTTTTCACAAAGCGCCAATCATATGTTTTTCTCGCAATCAGTACAAATAAATGAAATTGTTAAGACATCGACTGACTACACAGTGTTCTTGTCAAGTATGTAGAATTGCCCACCTTATTAAGTTATGATAGATAGAATGACTTGTACAAATAATGCTTATACATCATTATGTATCTCGTCTTTTACTTTCATAGAGACTTTTATATTGCAGTAGCGATACCTTGCTTTGTATTGTACTTTAAGGCGCGCTAAAAAAAAATGATATCTCGCGAGACCAAAGTGTCAACTTTCCCACGCTCTGATTGTACAGTACAAAGCCTTGTATCGCTTCTGCAACATACATTTCCTTTTAGTATATACCTAGTATAACTCTTAAGTTAGAATACAGACTAATATATAAATTTCTATATGCTTTTGTCAATAACGAAATAACACAATTTACACATAATTTACAATTTATGAATGATGTGTGAATCACTCCCCACCTCCGTATATCGACCTATAGGTTGAATACAGATTTTTAATCCGTCACGTTGTACTTGCATATATTTGCATCAGAAATGTACAATATATGATAAATATATCTACACAAACAAGTGTATACGTGAACATATCATAGCGATGTTTATGTCTATGTCTATGATATAACTTTTTATAGTTTGATAATTTTAACATATTTAACAAAATGTTAACTCAAAGTATCCTGAAATACGCACCTTGTTGTCGTTGTTGCCCCATTGCAAGGCCTGAAAATAAACAAAGGAAAGGAATGACCATTAATGAACACGTTATTTAACAGCCGTTGTTCATATATCCCAGATCGCATTTTAATGCACGCAAATAAACCACAATCATCGTTAAAAACTACCCGGGTCTCATGCACCACAGGACTTTTGTTTGTTATGCAGTAAGGGTGCTCGGTAAATGAGTGTACGGGACAGAAGTTGTAGATGTGTTGATTGGTTAGAATACTGTAATTTGCATATCGGATCTATGAATTACTCAACAAAATGTACGTGCTTTTGTGCACTCTTTATTAGGTTAAAAACAATAATGTGTATTATAATGACGTAATTATGTTTTCATGAAGCAGACGACTTTGAAAACATCCATGCGAAAATATGAAAAATATCTTTAAGCGAAAGTATAATTATTGAATACAGTTGAAAACATTGAGAAACTGCTTATTATGCTCTTGCCATAGTGTTTTTTTAAATGTCTGATGCAGGTGCGTCAAAACATGTTGAGATGTACATGTTAATTTAGATGAAACTACGGTATATCACATGTATTAGTGGGCCAGCTCACTCTAAAACCGACACTCAGATGTATTGACCATAGAAAGCGATTTTGAGTTTTAATGATACGCCGCATTGCAATCATTCAAAGACATATTGGCTTAAGTGACTCCACTTCCAATAGTTTGTCAGATGGTGCATTTAGGTATGCATAACATATGTCCGGACGTTGAAGACTCTTGAATAAGAAATACTCACAAACAAACAACAGCACAAACAAAAAGAACACTGAAAGATAATAGAATTTTGCGAAACATGTTCCTGTTTCAATGTCCATTGAAGGTAAGGCCGGTTGCACATAAGTCTGGATTTACTTGCCTCTACCAAACCATTTTAGGCTCAGGCATACACCAATAACGGCGGAGCCCTTTGGAAATAGTGCAGCAAGCAAACAACCTTTTTCGATCAACCGGTTTAACCTTTCAAACTTCAAAAGCAGGTGTATTATTTATGTAATCATTTCCGACATCAAGTTGGATTGGTCCGTTGTTGAGTTTATAACAGCAATTGTACATGTTTATTTACTAATTTACTGTACAGCTTAAGCGATATATAAAGGCAGGGGACCAATCTAGACGCCATATTGTTGGTAGTCTGGTACCAAGCTTACTAAAGACAGTCAGTACGTCTGGCATGTACAAACAATGGCGACTACATTTAAAGACGTTCATTGACCGAAAAGAGGATATGGATAGCGTACTACGCTCTACTGACATAAGGAAATCTTCAGGAAAACGTAGATGTTCATGTACCGAATGGAAGATGGTAAAACAACTTTCTATTGTCATGATAAACTATTAAAGAAAGCTTAAAACCGGCTTATGTTACCGAATCAAAAATGATACGTACAACTTCCTAATTGGATCAGAACATATCAAAACAGGGCAAATCCGTTGGTACCTTATGGTAAATGAGTATAGAGTACATACTTTCAAGCAAAGGTATTAAGGCCGTTTAAGAATAGGAAATAAGTAAACCGTACAACTTTCGTCTGTCTATTGACATACAAACATATTGAGACAAACTATTACGCGGTTTATACCGAAATCAAAAATGAGTTGTGATACACTTTCTACTAGCACTATAATAGCTCAGGCGTACCTAGACCTAATAGAGTTTGTGTATAGCGTACACACTTCTACTAGCTTAAGAAACATTACAGCAACCTAAGACGATCGTGGGTTTTTTAAAGCATGCTTATCGCGTACACTTTTTCTATTGGTGCACAACAGTCTATTCAATTACAGCAAGTGAGCTGATTTATTTTAGTACAACCCCGTTTCAAAAGTAATTCAGGTACAACATCCATTTCATATAACCATGTGTTTTCCTTTTTAAAGCACAAATACTCCACGCACAATTCTTGCTAGAAAACTAGCAATCTTCCAACCGTTACTTAACAATTAATTAACTTGATCCTGACACCGGCGCCCCAATCGCAGGGATCCGAAAATGCGTAACCCATTTCCCATTAGCATAAAACCATTCAAGCGCATCTCGAGGGCTTGGCGTGAAACGGTTGTAACTAAATTTGGTAATTTTTTTACCAAGGTTAATCACATCGCCATAATGTCTTTATAAGCGTTAAATCATTTTTCTTGGTAAACAATGGAAATTTAGGTGCCATTGCTCGTTCTGAGCAATGGCATCTAAATTTGCATTGTTTTACAAAGGGGTCAAAATTGCCCCTAAACCAGGGTTTTCAGAATATGTTTTTAGTTACAACCGTTTCACACCAAGCCCTCGATCTACAACAAACGACTTTGGAAAACATTGTGACAAAAGAAGATGATGATGTTCATAATGTTTCCAAACATTGTTTACTGCAGATGCGCTAAATCCGTCTGGGTTAATTATATCATGAACTCCTAGGGAAACGTGATTAAATAGTATAAGAAACAACCTATCAGGACAAACCAGTCAGTAATGTATTGTGTTGGAGTAAACCTCAGATTTCTTTCCAATCCTGACTGACTAAAGAACTAATGTCTAAAAGAAATAACACGTTTGGTTATTTTACAGTGTAAGTATATTATTCTGCATATATTCAAATGGGCGATGATCACGAAATGAAAACATACTCTAGTGTATTTGCGACCAGGGTAGAACCTGAACAACCTGCGCATACGCAGGCTTTGATCTGATTCTGCACTGTTCGCCATTCAGTCATAATTCCTTTTAAGAATCTTCTAGGAGACTAGTTCCGATAGCACAGATGCGAAGGAAGATTTTTGTAATCTATGCTTTTTATAATTCAACAAAAGTAAGTTTTAAGGAGCCACGCGCCAAATCTATCAACACAATTAAGTTTAAAGTAGTATCATAACATACCATATCCGGTAACCATGCAGAGTACCAGAAGGGTACCCAATAGTCGTGCGTCCATTACGGCACTTAACCGCTTCGAATCACCACCCAAAAAATCCGCCGAAATTGAAATTCAAAAGTACCGACAGTATTTAGTGTTGTTTGCGACTAAGAAACTCCAAATAATGAACTCAATGAACAGTGACTGGCCGGACTTGCTACGTTAACTGGCACTTTTGCAACGTGGTACCTGTCTTTAAATAGAAAAAAAACCTTGTCAACATGTCACTATACGTTTGCTTAATTCAAGTCAGGCGTAATTACATCGCATCGAAAGAGCGTATTTACCCCTGTATGGAAGCACGTTAAGCTGATGTAATCCGTCTCGAGGAATTCGTTCGTCATTTTCGTGGGGGAATTTACAAAATCAGTAAAGCAACATAAACCACATGGCGCCACCGGATTTCTTCATTTTAGTGTGAACAATCTTGTTAGCCCATAAAATCCCGATTTTTTGCTTGTATATACGCATAAATAGGATTATGAATGTATGTAATTGTCAACGTAGCGTTAGATGTCGGTAACACATTTTCACACAATTGATTAGATCCATAGGGCATCGGCCATTTAAAGGTTAAAGTATTATCAAACTTTTAACTCAAAGTAGAGAATGATAATATGTAAGAGGCCACGATCCAACCCGACATTAAAACGTTCCCAAATACGCAAAATCTGCAGCAGACATATTTGAAAACATATGTAGTGATAAAAACCGAAAAAATCCCCATTAAAGATAGCTTAATTGTTAAATAAAGTTGAAAATATTGTGGTCAAAGGAGAAATTATTCATCATGAGCAATTTTACCTTTGGCCACAACGTTTTTAAAAGTCGTCTGCTACTATTGCGTCAAAATGCGTCTTCAGGTGGGAAAGGGTTAATACGTTCTCCAAAATACAACAAATATGCAGCAGACAAATTTGAAAACATTTAGGCAAACATATTGAAACTGTCTATAAACGAAAGTGTAATCACCAAATAGAGATGAAAACAGTGTGGAACAATGAGAAACTGCTCATTTTAAGAAATTTCTGCTTTTGCCACAATAGTTCAAAACGTCTTCTGCATCAGAGGCGTCTGTATGTTGGAAAGGGATAAAGTGATTGCATTACACACAGAATTAGTTTGTCAAAGAAAGTTCATAATCGTTTTCTAGAAATTCAAATATGTTTTCACGACTATATGTGAATAGTGAAGGCCCTGGTCAGATTGAGTGAGCTAGCAGACATATTAGGATCTTCGCTTGGCGTTTCGCTTGTCGTTAAGTTTTCCAATGTCGTGTCACGTGACCTAATGCATACGTACCTAGTTTCTCACCCTCATAATACTTTTCTAGATGCCCGCGTAGTGTGTTTAAAATTCAGGATGGAATTTGATCTTTGGTAATGAAAATGAAAAACCCTGTTTTCAAAGTGTTCTATTTTGGGTTTCACCCCGTTTTAACATAATATCATTAATTTCACAGCGACAGTTAATTTATTCACAATCCCTGGGTAAATGCACCAGTACTAGGATAGAATTTGAACCTTGCACAAGAGCACACCACCTTGAGTTCCGCGACTGGGCATCAAACCCGCCTGTTTTTATTGTGTTGACATTATAATAGTATGCCTTCCTCATATATGACAAGTCTGCAGCAAACGACGTTGAGAGCATCCGGCCAAAATTTCTATGAATGAAATTTAATAAATAAGCAAATTCTCCTTTGGTCACACTGTTTTACAATGTCATCTGCTAATGATGATGCAAACTGTGTCTGCACGGGGTAAAGACTGTATTTTAGGACATCTCAATGAGATTTAGACAGATTTAATTAGACATGTTTTCTGACGATGATTTTACCACCGAAAGAAACCAAGTGCCGAAAGTTCGAACAACCGGACTGTTTAAATATATTAACAGTTCTTCTAGAACGCATGAAAAACTGAAGAAAACGGCACCGTCTTATTTTGCTTGTTACTGGTCACAAATTCTCATTTTCAAAAGTTAACAATTTACGTTTGATAGCCGATGCAGTCTTTCCCGAACCACAGTTTTGACATTGAATTTTCTTATTACGCTTTATTTAATGTTGTCATCCAAAGAAAAGACCCATTTGGTTTGGGGGTGGGGGAATAGCTGAAGACGGTCTGATTGATTTCATATTTGAAACATTGACTGGCATGGTGAAAGGATTTTTTTTTTTTTTTTTTAAATCATAGCCGTATCAATCCGCAAACCTGTATCATAAGACGAGGCGGGTTTTTCAAACTACTAAGTCACTGAGAGGGCGGGTTTTGTCGGTACTTGACCACTGTCTTCCTCTTTCTATTTACCTAATGTTTGAGATGATTGACTTATTTGACCTTGTAACATTATCGATAGATTGGTAAACATACTTTTATATTTGTGACACACACATTAAGAGGAACGTGTTTCATTTTATTGTTCCATAATTGTGATGTACTTTTGACTTGGGATTATTACGCATGACCTACTTTTTTTTATCATGTTAAGTATGTATATAAGTATAGCCAGTTGAGTTGGGGTCTTATTGCACTTACGTATACTGATGACGTATATTTAAATACACACAATCTCACCAGACCCTAGAACTGCTGATCCACTGGTTTTAACACCATAGTAACTTTAAATCATATAACATCGGATATGCAATAAGACCTCATCTCATACGCTATATATACCTAACTTATTTCCCTCCGAATTTACACTGTCCGCTAATCATTCCAAGAACCATTCAAAAGCATCTGAGCCGTTCGGCGAGAAAACCAACAGTATGGCCTCTGCGTAATGTATCGACCCAGATCAGCCTGCGCAGTCCGCGCAGACTGATCCGGGTCGACACATTCCGTCTCAGGGGGATAGGGGTATAGAGTAATGATTCCTGAAACAAAAAATCCACAGGAGGCGAAAAGTGTATACCCGGGTAAGCCTGCGCGGCATGCTTAGGCTGATCCGGGTCGATACTTTACGCAGAGTCCATAGTGTTGGTTTTCACGCGGGACGGCTCATCTACAGACATTTCGCCTTGGTATCGAATAGCATGGATATATGAACTGATCTTCATGTGTCCAAAATGCTTCAACATTTTGACAGCTGGAACCGATTTTGTGAAACCTGTGTTACCAGTACAGAACCAGGTCACCCGGAACTTCCATGCCGTTTTAATAGGATGTATACTGTTGGTTGCCAAATTAAATCTTCTTATCTTGATATTCCTAAACTCGCCAATGGACTCTCCTAAGTACAAAGCTAGACAAGCCCATTCAGCATTAAAAGCTTGATCATAACAGTGACCAAGAAAACCAACCTATGCGTTTTGTGACATGTGTAGACACACGCTTCCATACTGTCCTATTGAAATACATTCTGTGGACTCTCCTAAGTACAAAACTAGACAAGCCCATTCAGCATTAAAAGCTTGATCATAACAGTGACCAAGAAAACCAACCTATGCGTTTTGTGACATGTGTAGACACGCGGTTCCATACTGTCATATTGAAATACATTCTGTGGACTCTTTCCCACATACAAGACATCTGCAGCAGACGACTAAATCACATAGGTAATTAAAAACCGAAAAAGCTATATTTATAAAACGAGTGTCAAAAGGATAAATTACAATGATGAAAATTAATTTTCCTCATTTCGCAACAATGTTTTCAAAAACACGTCTGCTTCTGAGGTGTCAGAAAGCATCTGTATGCTAGAAAGAGTTGATCAGACGATTATTGGAAGCTTCTAGGACTCTTCAGCGATCTACGATGGTCACAAATACCCACAAGGTTCAACAAATACCCACAAGGTTCATTCACACAATTACAAGTCTCATATTTCTATAACGGAATAAAATAATATTTTGTCTGTCATGCGTTAATATCCTGTTAGCTTATATGCAGTCATCTAGAAATGAAACATATACGTCTAATCTTATTACGAAAATTTATGCAAAACGTTTTCCTTTTTGTTCATTCCAATCCGAAAATACAAAATGCAAAAAAAAGAATTCTCATGTTGCCAGATTGGCCAGCATGCTGAAGATATTTGAACGTTTTGTACCACCCACTAAGGCGTTATTTATTTCAATTCAAGCATAACAAAGCGTATTATTAACTTAAATTAACATATAATCAAAGTCACAAGAAAGTATCCCTTCGGGACACTGCGACTAGAAATGACTAGAAATGACTCCAGATCATCTTGCGCTTCTGCGCGGCCAGTTTGATGTGGGTTTTTTTTTTCAATGTGACTAAAAACTAACTATGATAGATTGCAAACATCTGTCGATTTAAATATGTCATCAATTCCAAAAACCTCTTCATGTGAGGCGTTTCACAATGAAACCAACAGTATGGCCTCTGCGTAATGTATCGACCCAGATCAGCCTGCGCAGTCCGCGCAGACTGATCCGGGTCGACACATTCCGTCTCAGGGGGATAGAGGTATAGAGTAATGATTCATAAAACAGAAAATCCACAGGAGGCGAAACGTGTCTGACGGGATTAGCCTGTGCGACATGCTTAGACTGACCGAGTCGCTACTTTACGCAGGCCTCAATGTTGGTTTTCTCGTGGGACGGCTCGTGTCTGTTTTCGAGTGGCGTTGAACATTTCTTGACATCATCGCTACTATACATTGCTTTTCTCAGTTCACTGCATGTAAATGCAGATTGTCTTAATTTTTTTTTGCTTAATTGATTCAACATTCAACACTCTGAATTATAATGTTTGCTTCTAATCTGACATTGCAACAGGTTTGTGCAAGCTACACAACCACGCAATTGGAATCTTATTATAACTGTAGTTTTAAACCATTCGCTTTGGTCAGTTGCTGGCCCTATCAGTGGCTGGGACTCAGTCTTTGGGAACCGTGAATAATAAAAGTTCTCTTGTTTGGGCCCAGTAGGCAAAGAAATGCAGATGTGTGTTGACTTTGACTGATGACTTAGGACGGACAAAGCTAATGCTTATAATGCATGGTATACAGATTGCTGCTGGTGAGTGACATTTCATAGCTATATTTCAGTTCATACAATGAATTCAGTTGTTCAATTGATAATAATGACAGAATTTACAAATACCCGATTGGTTAAGCAATACAAGTGGTGAACTTTTGACTACTGGTATATAGTTTGTGTTCAAGTATAGCACCGGAATTAAGTCCCAGTACATATTAATATTGTCATTAAAATTGCACTTTTTACCCAGAGGTAAATTATTTGGAAAAAGAAACTTCCTGGTGATTTGCAAGGCTCACTCTGGAGCATCATCGCATATGAAATATGTACATGGTCGTTTCGAGATAAGCAATACGAAAGTAAAGAGCAGATAAAAACAGTTAAAAACAACTATGTATAGTTAGGACATGTAGTAGCCCGCCAGCCCGGTCTTGAATGTGTCCAAGGTTGGGGCTCTATCGATGACCTCTGGCAACTGGTTCCATAGATAAATTCCAGCTGGGAAAAACTTACTACGTTTAATGTCCGTCCTGTAGAAAGGCAGCATGTATGGCAAGTCGGTCTGGGTTGAGGAATCTGTCACCTGGAATGGCAATGAGGCCATTGGTGACCCTGTTCATCAGCACCAATCGGTTGTCTGACCGCCCATTGTGTAGAGGGCCCAAGCCAAGAGTGGACCTCATTTGTCCAACTGGAGTTTGACTGTTACTATTGTTTGGGTGTATTCATACTTTTATAATATCGTAGCCGTTCGAACGAGCTTTAACATTTTCCTGATCGATCGGTTAGTCTGTGTTTGCAGATTAAGCATAATAAGTGATTTCTCCTTTTTCATAATATTGTTAACTCTACTTAACTTTAATTTATAGAGAGTTTTCTAATTTTGTCTGGATGTTTTCAAAGTCGTGCTCTGTAGATTTGTTGTAAATGGGAAGGAGCTAAAGTATTTTATCACATGACAATGCTTGTATCCGATGTAATATACCCATTACGTATTTCTTTATATATGAGACGTGTAATATAACATGACCGAATCAGTATTTGTGTATTCATCCGCGAATGTTTACAAAATGGCTGAGAACGTGTATCCGGTGAACACAAACGTCACGGTAAATGGAAGAGGTAAAGGGACCATTATCGGTCATAAAAAGACCGTTATCATTTCATAAATTGTTATTAAACTCGTCCACGAAATGTGTTATTAAGTTCGCCAAAGGCTCGCTTAATAACAAATTTCATTAACTCGTTTAATATAATTTTATATAAAATTACAACTCATGTCAGATCTCATTTATATTAGGTTTAACTCTTTCCATGTTGAAAATTGGACCACTCCATTTTTTCGTCCAATTGGACATTTGGTAAAATTTAATGCCTAAGTGGCAAACGATGCAGATTTCTGGCACAGCTCACCTGAATATGCATGGTTTGCAAAAGCCTTTAATTGCCTTTGGCAGCGAAACGGTTTAGTTTCATTACTAACACCATACAAGTTTGCCATAATCGTTCTAATTTGTGTTAGGGTTGCACTGTGTTATGTAAATCTTAACACCCAACATATCACAAAGTGTCTTATCATCTGCGATAGATCGCTAAGGAGCCGAATTGCAAATGACGGGGGTAGATTTAAAAATTCAAGAAAGAAATCACTCCGCTAAGATTGTTCCCGTCATTTTTCACACGGTCATTGTTACGAGTTAAATGCAGTCTGGTGAAGGTATTCGATAATTTCTTAGCAAACACAAGTTTAAGGGACTATTTGGTGCAAGTTTATAGTATACTTTGACCTTTAGCAGTGTGTCATCGCACTGTTTGGTTAGAATGTTCCTTAATAAGGAAACGCTACAATAATCTGATCTGGATCTTTGTGTAATTATGTATGACATTTTTATGCTTACATGAACTATGATCAAATTCTCGATGCGTGGACATTCACTTTGTGGAATAATTCAAACACATTTGAGATTTAATTAAAAGACACGTATGGCAATACATGGATAGTCCTGATCCTTACCTAAGCGTAGACCGATTTTGTTGCATCGGCAGGAGAGATTAGTTTAAAACAGTGTTCATACTTTTATTTAGAAAGATTTTCTATATATTTGCGCAGATGCGTTTAAATTCTTCTGATGCGGTTGTGTCGTATGTGGGTAAAGGGTTATGCATCTCAAAATCAATCTTAGTGTAATTGTAGTAAGTGCAGAAAATCATCTGTCGGAGTATCCATGCTTTAAATGCGTGTTTTTTCCCAAGCGTTGTATGGAACCGTATATGACCTCAAGGCGAAAAAGTGCAGTGCAAGATCAAAATGCGCGTATGCGTTAGTTGCCTTGCTTCAATTATAGTCGCAATTGCCAAATGTTTGAGTTTACTAGAGCACGATAGAGTTCGAACGTTTTTCGTATTTGCGTTGAAATGAAGTAATGTTATTTCGACTCCGCTATGCATCAATCCGTCAGATAAGACCAGTAACTTATATATACACAACTAGATACTGATGCTACTTGATATTCACTTTTAATGCCTTAATAAATAGTTCCCGTCTCCCAAAATTATGGAAGATGGATTTTCTTTACAAGGATCTAGTGTAATTGCATAGCTGAAATATGACATATATTGTTTCCGGTAGTAGGTAGCCATGTTTTATTTGTGTGCATAATAGCCACCAGGGAGCAAGCCTCAGCGTGTATACGATAGTTTTTTAAAATCGTATACCTTTACTAACCGACATTCGAAATTTCAAAAGCTTTTCACAAAGTACAAAACTTTTATGAATGTCTATTAAAATCGATTTAAATATTATTAATTTAAATAGTACACGTGTGAAAAGAGATCTGATTGTGCTATCATGCTATCATGCTAAAGATCTGACCGTGCGGATGCAAAGCTTTAAAGATTGGCTTTCGTGGAGCACCGTTCAATATTCTACTGGTGTCTGCGTGTATTGAAGCAATTCAATTAAACACCGCTCTTTTAACATATTTCATACTCATGCAAAAGATAAAGTCATTTAACAAATAATCCAATCCTTCGTTTTGAAAGCTAATTTTAATAATTTGTATTAATTTCTTCTTTTCTCATAATGTTTTATTTTTTAAAAAATGGCGTCCAATTTTGTAAGTGTGAAGGGGTTTTGGGTACTTATCTAAAGATTGTTTAGACGAAAACAAAACTCTACAGACATAATGCGATAAATTAAATAGCTGTCAGTAGGTCAGCGTCATTATGTTCGCTTAGTATGCATTAACTCTTTCACTGCCGGTTTCCACAAAGTCGACTCTTCCATGTTGTAAATTGGACGACTCCATTTTTCGTCCGACAGCACATTTGGTAAAAGTTAATGTCCAAGTGGCACTAATGCATACTTCAGGAGAGACAGCTCATTACGAGCTATCTCATCTGAATCTGCATTGTTTGCAAAAAGGCTTTAAATGCCTTTCGCAGCGAAAGGGTTAAATGATGGGAACTACGCACGTGAGCTTTGATAACGTACATTCGAATGTATGGCAGTAACGTTCATTCGTGGACAATCCATAGCCTAATCGGTTTACTTATATGGCAACGAACAAATAAGCCGCTTTGCATAATAATTGAGCCGCATCTGGCGATATGGGGTGTTATTGAGTCTCCGTTATTGCGGAAATACAAAGGTAAAGTGTCTTATACATAATGGGGCTACAGTTCTAGATTGTTATCAAAAGTTGCATCGATGCTTATTGTACATGCATACGGATGGTAAATGCTCTGATGAGGCTTTGCGCATGAACTTTCTAACCTGGGTCTTCACTGTACGCAGATGCATCTGATCCCAAATCGTCCGACACAGCTAAATTATCATTTATTCATCTGTTACGTATGTGTGACGTTGGAACGATAGATGTATCATACACTCAGACAGGACAGTGAAGACTCCAATGAGTATCAACTATCAAGCATAATAACTGATACAAACATACATAGTATTGCTTCGGTGGCTATTTTAAAAGTAGTAGAGGTAGGTATGTAATCCTGGCACTTAACAGGTCAATTAACATTGACTAATGAACGTTGACCTGAAGTATATGACCATGCGTTTTACTTGCCATGAATAGAAATGAACCTAGAAACGTGGAGCGTTACTTTTGTGTACTAAATACTAAATAGTGTCAACGTGTGGCGTAGTGAAAAGACACGCAGTCAGTTCTTAAGAGGTGTTTTTCTTGTTGTCTGTATCGGCCTCAATCCAACTGATAACTAATAATGTATGTATACTAGCCTGGGTGCCGAGGATGTTCACCCGTAATAGCGGCGCCCTTGGTCGGAGAGGAGCCAGCGAAACGCTATAGTCTTAGACAACTTCTTTTGGTTGACTTAACCTTTCCGACAAGGTAGTTAGATTCATATTGAATGTATCGATTCCAAACATTATGCTGAATTGGTCCGCTGTATAGGTCATGAAAATTGATTGTATAATTACAATGTGGGTTTTCTCGTTATTCGGCTCATATATGTATTATATAGCAGTTAGTGTATCTTCGTGTAGTTCGTGATTTGATTCGTGATTTATTGATTGAGTTAGGGCTTAAAACGCCGTTTCCAAATTTATATTTCTTTCAGATCACGACGGCAATTTCGAACATCCATGTATTTACCGACTTACACCAGTTACCCACACAACAGTCTTTTCGAAGCTACAGGCTGCTTTCCCAGACAGACTCTTGTCGCATTGGTGGAAGACGAATGACTCTTGTCGCATTGACTTTAGTCAAACGTCGACAAGAGTGTTGGCCAAGCTTGTGTTTGAACATACAACCACTTGATTGACAGCCTGCGTCGCTACCGAATGAGATTCCGGGGTTTGCACTTTTGTTCAAGAAAACACAAATTGTTATGTTACACGCAGTTTACCCTTTTCCATATACAGACCTTTTCTGACGCCTCTTAGACTTATAAATGGCAGTAATGGCTGCCCACCTTGGCGGGGCAGCATTACGACTGACTGGCTGATGCCAGGATAATTGGACCATTATAACTAGTTACTTACCAAGAAAACGCAGTGAGATAACTGAAAATGTGTTGAAAGCGGCTTTTAAAAAAGTTACCAGTGTGTACTCAATGTAACGAGTAGTAAGTTGAGCAAGTTCTCCTTTTGCCATAATGGCAAATTATCGTTAAATTTATGGAGATTTGTCCTATTTTTCCTGAGAAGCGGTCTCCATCATTTTTATTATATGTGGGAAAGGATCATAATTCTACTGCAAGCTACTATTCCCTATATATATATTTTGTTTCACACATATATTTTTTTACCGATTTTCAATGTTAACATATATACATGCATTTAGATCAGCCGATATGGTGTGTCCTAATTACAGTAAGTGTCCTAACATCCAAATATCTCTACCCCAAACATTTGCTTGTATATCCTTAAGGGGCCATTTTTTGATAACATGGAGGTAACAGAAAACGATGCTGAAAACGTGCATCTTTAACATTTAAAATTCGATATTTCTTGCATATATCTCATGTTAGATGTTTGAAATGGAAATAATGGCGTCCGAGCGGGCGGGCGGGTGGGCGTTCAGGCGGGCGGGCGGTCGGATGGGCGTTCGGGCGGGCGGGCGGGTTACGTCCAGTATGTTGTCAGCTAAATAATTTAAGAAGCCTTTGTCCCATCATCACCAAGTTTAGTGAGAATGTGTATTGGCATAATATATTGGACAAGTTCGATAACTAGCCATATCGCTTTAGTCTATCAAGAGTTATCGCCCTTTAATTATATAAATTACCTCAAATTGGGCTTGTCAGCTAAATAACCTAAGAAGCCTTTGTCCCATCATCACCAAAATTATTCAGAATGTGTATTGGCATAATATCTTGGACAAGTTCGATAACTAGCCATATCGCTTTGGTCAATCAAGAGTTATCGCCCTTTAATTATAGTATTTACCTAAAATGGGTATTGTCACCTCAATAACTTTAGAATCCTTTGTCCAATCATCACTAAATGCAATCAGAATGTGTATTGGCATAATATCTTTGACAATTTTGATAACTAGCCATATCGCTTTAGTCAATCATGAGTTTTTGCCCTTTAATTATAGAAACTACCTAAATTGTGTCTTGTCAGCTAAATTACTTTAGAAGCATTTGTCCAATCATCACTAAATATGGTCAAAATGTGTATTGGCATAATATCTTGGACAAGTACGATAACTAGCCATATCGCTTTAGTCAATCGAGAGTTATTGCCCTTTAATCATAGAAGTTATCTAAAATTAGTCTTGTCAGCCCTATAACTTAAGAAGCCTTTGTCCAATCATCACCAAATGTTGTCAAAATCTGAGATGGCATAACATCTCGGACAATTACGATAACTAGCCATATCGCTATAGTCACTCTAGAGCTATTGCCCTTTAATTATAGAATATTATCTCAATAACTTAAGAAACCCTTGTTCAATCACCACCAAATTTAGTCAGAATATGTATTGGCATAATATCTCGGATAAGTTCTATAACCAGCCATATCGCTGCAGTCAATCGAGAGTTATTGCCCTTTAATTATAGAAATTACCTCAAATAGGTATTGTCCGATCAATAACTTTAGAAGCCTTTATCTAATCGTCACAACATTTAGTCAGAATGTGTATGGGTATAGTATCTTGAACAAGTTCTACAACCAGCCATATTGCTAGAGTCACTCTAGAGTTATCGCCCTTTAATGACAGAAATTACCTAAAATCAGTCTTGTCCGATCAATAACTTTAAAATCCTTTGTCCTGTCACCACCAAATTTGGTCAGAATGATCTTGTCCCATCAATAACGTTTGGAGCTTTTATCCAATGATTACCAAATTTAGTCAGAATGTGTATGGGCATAATATCTCGGATAAGTGCTATAATCAGCCATATCACTTGAGTCATTGTATTTGATCATAACCAATTTAGACATTATGTTGATGGGCAGAATATCTTGGTCAGGTTCGATAACTAACCACGTTATCTAAGTCACTCCACACTTATATCCCTCGAAATGGCCAAAACTATATCAACAGTGTCCGATCTCTAAATTTGCCTGACGTACAACCAAGTATTACTATACTTGGTCTCAAAAAAATAGGACTGGCGAATTTTGTGACATTTTGCGCTCTTGTTACTATTAGTTTTATCTCTGGTTGTTCCTGGGCGAGTCTGCCATACGCAGTAACTGATGTCTGAGTACCGGTACATACATGTATTTCTTTTACATTGCTGTTATATTTTTATTACAAAAATATGCCGGTTGTACATATGTGTGTGTCGACTGCCAATACACGCGTCTACCTGTACGCACAACATAGAGTAGGGTTATTGTTATGTTTTGAGCGAACTAAGTAAGGACTGTCTACGCTGTACGACGCTCATCATAACGGATAGTATAAACTATTCAAAACATGTAGATGCTAATCTGCTACCGCGTTTGACCGACTACATGATAGTGTAAGATAAGATAAAGTAATATATTCCTATTACACCAAGGAGGTCCAGCGAAACAAGTGATGTGCAACTCTTCTTATTTTTTTTTTTTTTTTTTGAATGATAATCATTCGATTTTGTGTATATTTCATGTTTATTGTAATTAATTATATGTGGGTTTTTTTCGTATTGTATATATTACTATGATGTATAGTTTACACTCGTTCTGTTTGATTTTTCCTTTTCCCACGATGTTTTCAGATTGATTGATTTATTGATTGGGGTTTAACGCCGTTTTCAACAATGAATCAGTCATATCACGGCGGCAAATTCATCTACTCATGTGTTTTCTGGATTTCTCACACCGGTACTCCGCACAACATACTTTCCAAGCAACTGGCTGCTTTTCCACACAGATTGTTAGCCCATTGATTAAAGACGAATGACGTTTGTCGCATTGACTTTGGTCAAAGGTCGACAAGAATATTAACAATAACTTAGGTTCTAACACACACTACCACTAGATTGACAGCCTGCGTCGCTACCGACTGAGCTACCGGGTTTGGTATTTTTTTTTAAGAAAAAAAAACTGTTTTATTGTTACATGCAGTTAACTTTTGTCAAACGTCGGAAAGAATATTGGCCGAGCTGGGGTTCAAACTTACAACTCCTGGATTGACAGCCCTTGTCGCTACCGAATGAGCTACTGGGGCTCGGTACAATGTTTTCAGAAGTCGTCGAATGTAAACGGGTTTAAACGAGATATCGCCGTGGTCAATATTTTGTTTCAATTCCCCTTTCTTAGTGTTTATTTTGTTTGATAATGAACGTTGCTTTCAACTGCTATTCATATATATTCCCGCGTTTCCTGTACGTGTACGTGTACGTAAAACAAAACTGCTGGTAAATGTATCCTGACACCAGCACCAGGACGTTTCGAGTACGCAAATGTTTCTCGGTCGGCATCACAACGATGTCTAGAAGTAGGTCAAAGGTCAAAGTCAAGGTCACAAGATAATTAATAGGTATGGCCAATACTTGACAGACAAACGGACAGACAGACAGACAGTGCAATCAATAATCCCGAGCCCACGTTTGAAAGTTTTACGTGTGAAATATATTAAAACAGAACAACAATTTTAAATTCAACCAAGGTTTATCACAGGTCTTTATTGTTATGATATGGAACACACAGGGTTTGGAAACTATCACTTCAAGTAATTATAATTATAATTACATTCTTGATAACAGTGATTTTAATATAATCAGTCATGTTTAAAGGGGCTCTGTTTTACACGCAATACATTACACAACGAATAAAGAGACACAGCCACACATATCAAATATTTTTTAAAATGTCCAACATGTAAACGTATTTTGACACAACTGCAGCAGACGAATTTTAAAATATGTGTGGCAAAAGAAGAAATTCTCCTTTTGTCACAATATTTTCCTATCGATTCACTAAATATACTTTCAATTATATAGACTTTCTATAAAAGTTGACAGCTGCTGGTGCGTCAAAAAGCGTCTGTATGTGGGAAAGGGTTATCGCTGTTTACAATAATTTCCCAGCCAAATCACGGCAGCTAGTCCACCTGCATATGTGTTTCCTGGCTTACTCTTACCATGCCGTACTCCACGCAACAGTCTGTCCAAATAAATGGGTGTTTTTCTACATAGAACGTTAGCCAATTGGTGGAAGAAGAATGACGCTTGTCGCATTGACTTTCAGCAAAGGTCGTCAGAAATGTTGACAGGGCAGAAGTTCGAACTCACAACCCCTGAATTGATAATCCACGTGGCTACCAACAGAGCTACAGGGGATCGGCCGGTTTCTGCCGACGTAGAAAATTCCATATGACTTCTATACGTTTCAGCTTCATGAAATTTTGTGAGAAAACAGGACAATACACATTCGAACATTTGTATGAAAACTAGAAGCCTATCAGTCTTTAATAATTTGACAGTTGATGTACTGCATTTATAACAAAAATATGATATTTTTTTCCCTGTTTAAGACGACTTTTAACACGCTGCAACGAACGCTTGTCGAAAATAGTGATGTGACATAAGACATTAGTTATCTGCATCAGTACTTCTTCAGAATCCTACCATACATTTCACAGATTTGTCAATGATTTCGTTGAATACTTGAATTAGGAAAAACTTCAACTTGCATATCAGGAGTTTAAATATCCTAGCACATAGAACACTTGGACATGTGCAGGCCGAGTTAATCAACCAATCAACTTGCAGTTTTAGACTATCACTAGTCGAGCGCTCGGTGTGTAAGGACATGGGACCTATGTCATTTAAGTGTTACAATATAATACCAGTCGACACCAGGGCATGTTACCTATGTCATTTAATGGTGCCTGTAGGATACCAGTCGATACCGGCACATGGGACCTTTGCCATCTAAGTGCTCTTGCAGGATACCAGGTGATACCAGTGCATGGGACCTACGAAATCTTAGTGTTCTTGCAGGGTACCAGATGATAGCAGTGCATTGGCCATATAGTATGCTTGTACTCTTGCAGGATACCAGATGATACCATTACATGGGAACTATGTCATCTAAGTTTTCCTCTACCGGTGGGTTTTTACACACAAACACACACACACACATTGATTGTTGTAGACGACGGTTGAAATATACGTTTCGTGTTCCTTATGCCGTTAACCTTGCCAATGGTTTCACTTCAATTTTGAAACGACCTGCAATAAGATCATGGATAGTATAACATCGCTACCGATGAATTGTTTTAATCTGACAGGGGGTTATACTTGTATGCTGATACAGGTAAAGCTGCCAATCTGTTGTGAATAGAGATAACGCGCGCCCTACATTTGTAGACATGGTGATGTACGAGGTTACGACCCATCTGGGTCCAATTCCACCAACCTTACTTAGCGTTAAGTAATACTTTTTTTATATACTTAAATTTCCTAATATTTTGTTAAACGTGAATGGTGGAATGTATCGGAAGTTTTTATAAATAAGTTGTCATAAATAGTTACCTTTCTACCTAACTATACTCGTTAATAAAACCTTATCGAGGGCTTGGCGTGAAACGGTTGTAACTAAAATTTGTATTTTTTTACCAGGGTTAGTCACCTCACCATAATGTCTTCATAAGCGTTAAATCATTTGTCTAGGTAAACAATGGAAATTTAGGTGCCATTGCTCGTTCTGAGCAATGGCACATAAATTTGCATTGTTTACAAAGGAGTCAAAATTGCCCCTAAACCTGGGTTTTCAAAATAGGTTTTTAGTTACAACCGTTTCACGCCAAGCCCTCGTTATATTTTATATTTATCTCATCACAATGACCATACAATGGAAGTAACTATTGTAGTCCAGGCAACAATGAATAGCAATAACACCTTTTCGATCTGATAATTTACCAAATGTATTGAATTATGAAGTAATTAAGCTTACCATTTGTAACTTCTTTACCGTTATGGAACCATTTCACCTCCACTCCTTCGGATTTCACTACTTGACATGATATTTCTAACGGTTCTCTTGAAACAACCCACTGTGAAAAAGGTCGAACGACGAACTTTGGCATACGTTTGTACTTGTTATCTAAATCTCCGTTAGATGACGATACACTATTAACGTAACCGTATTGGTCAACGGATCTTATGTCACTCACTTCTGTTTCGGAATTCAGGCTCGATTTAACTGAATTAGCAGTTCCTTTAATGCCCGTTTTATTGCTCTGTGATACTTGTCCCTCGCTTGACTTGTTTGCAGTTGATTTGTCACCCTTCGTTTTTCCTTTAGCAAGATTAGCATCGGCTGTCTTGTCTCCTGAAGAGTCTGATGCTGGGGATAAGTAAATAGTTTATAAACTGATTAAACTAAATTGTCATGCTCCTGTATGCGACTATGAATATTTGTTTTCATTTTTGTAATATATGATTTTAATCTCAATTGCGAACAACACAAACTAGATCAGTAGAAACGCCCGTGCAGTCTTATATTGATCTTCAGTGTGCACTCCTCATTCTTAAATTTAAGAGCGGTGCTCTGCGAAAAAGAGTTTTAATTATCCTACGTCTATGTAGAGTTATACCAGCGCATCATAGCAGGTTAATCCAAGTGGTCAATATTAGTAGGACCTTGCTTGAAACCTCCTGTCTGTGACTAACTGGCGAACAATGTATACGACATGGATACGCTGACTGATCTGAATCTATAATGGTCGCAAATGTCTTACGGGTGTTTTTAACCGAACTCCGGTAATATAGTTAGAACATGTCAACAAACATACGTGATGATAACGTTGCATGGAATCAAAGGTATATAAGCATTACTAAAATGCGATTGTTGATTACTAGTATATGTTCATTATCGTAAACCGGAATTGAAGTGATTAACAAAATGTTAATGCATGGGATGGAAGTCAACAAAATAAAAAGCTAAGAATACAAGATCAAATATCGATGAGCCCAATCAGTATCGAGTTTTAATATTTATATATAAAGTGTCAATCATGTGTACGGTCGTCATGCCTTATAAAGACAAAAGCCGTTCATACCATTTCCACTGACTGAAATGAATGACCTACTGTAATACAACGGCATGGAACAAACGTATATGATACTCAGGGGCGTAGCTTTGTACTAATCAATGTGTAGGCCGTCTCGTGAGAAAATCAACATAGGGGACTCTGCATAAAGTATCGACCCGGATCAGCCTAAGCATGCCACACAGGCCTACCCGGATAAACACTTTTCGCCTCCTGTGGATTTTCTGTTTCAGGAATCACTACTCTATACATCTATCCCCCTAAGACGGAATGTGTCGGCCGGATCAGTCTGCGCGGACAGCGCAGGCTGATCTGGTCGATACAGTACGCAGATGTCTATCGCCGCAGCTGCATGTTGGGGCACTCTGAGAAAAAAGGTGCCTAAAGGGAGCTACGCCCCTGCTATTGTCCAAATATAGGACAATCTACTAATAGAGCACTATCGGTCTGTGACTTTCCAGAGCAACATGCGCAGACGACTTATCTGGTTCTGCAGTGTTCACCAATGAGCCACCAATACGTTTCATGAAACATCATCAATATGTATCACATATCGTCGATATGCAGCCAGACCTTTAACTTCCTTTGCAACTTTTAAAAACACTAAGGTTAGCTTAACAGCAGCCCAGCCATTATATGCCAAAGTCAAACCAAAACCGACCTTCGGGGCTTTTCGATAGGTGAAAAGCCAAAAACAGCTTACATCTCCAAATAGTCTGATCAATGTCCGTTCGCCATCTAGTAAAACAAGTATGCCTGACTCAATAGGAGAAGACAAATGGCACAGAAGAAGTATGCGTTTTATAGTTATTGTCATTAACTCCATAAACCATTTCGGCACCGAATTCCCTAAATAAATTAGTCCATTTTTAAATACTGGCGACTCCGTTTTTCTTAAAATAGTTTGATGACTAAATGGCAAACAATGCTGATTTCAGCAGAGACAGCTCGTTACGAGCTGAACCACCTGAATCTGTATTGTTTGGAAAAACCTCAGTATTTCCATTACCACTGACAGAGTTCATTACAAAATCTGCGAAGGACGGTTTTCGTATGTCTATGTTCATATTATCCTCTATGTGTAAATTGTGAAATTATTTGTACCGTTGACTTTAAGGTTGGCAGACGATTTCACAGTCCCGTGTTCGTTCTCCGCTACACAATAGTAGACCCCTGCGTCGTCTGGTGTCGTCGTTAATATTTTTAGTGAGGTAGAGAGTCCTTCAGTTTGTACCTTCATCTTGTCGTTGTTTCGTATCACAATCGTTCCGTCCTTCATCCTGTTTAATATTTACATGTGTTAGCCTTGATTAACAAGAAACATTATTTACCTTTTCGTGAACGACGAAGGACACTTGCCACAATGCCATTTATCAATCATCGGAAATAAGCAATTGTTGAAACTGGTTTTGAACGCGTGGATATTGCATTGATAGGACCTTCGTAACCGATGTTTGAGTATTTGCCTAGGTAGTTAATTCAAGTAAAACTTTTACGCCATTTAATCAACTTAAATTCAGTTATATCACGGCGACAGTTGACCTACTCATGCTCCCCGGGTTAAAACATACCAGTATTAAACTAGGAAACGTGCCTTGCCCAATGACACTCCACCATGACCACCGTGCCGCGACTAGGGATCGAACATGAGACGCCCGGTTCAAAATCCCGAACACTAACCACTCGACGACGGCGGATTTCTCCACTTGAGGTTTGACATAGGAGATAAATGCGATTTTAATCACAATTTGAGTGTTGACCGATGTAATAAATTCAAGTATAACACACACTTTGAGATTTTGCCAAGTGAACTGATTCAATCTTTACTCAATACTTGAGTTATGACCTTATAAACATTACTTACTCCTTCAGTTTCGGACTAGGGAATTAATTCGAGTATTACTCACCACTTTAATTTTGGCCTAGGAACGCCTTTAGCTGTACACTTAAGAATAGCCTCCTGCCCAGCAATAGCGGTAACACTGTGAATCGGCTCTGAGAACGATGGAGTAGAACCTTTGGTGGCGGGTACTTCGCATTCCTCTGCCAAAAAAGATATAATGCGCGTTAGGCTAATACCATATGGTTACATCTTTGTAAAGGTATGAAAGTACAATGAAATCATTTGGGGCTTCATTTCTATTGTTTAGTTTAAACTGATCTGTTTTACATCAATTGCGAAACAAGCTTTAAACTTTAACCTTAAGTTAATCACGCTCGATGCCGGCTTCCTGGAGAATTTTAAACCATTACTCGCGACGTTTGCGTGGAAAATCGATTAACTCGGACGTCGTTTGCTTATAAAACACACGAGGAAGAATATGTAATAATATGTATAATGACATGGTGGGGAAGACATTGTTGTGGGAGAATCCGGTGACACTTGTTTTCCTTGTTCCAACAATTTTTTCAAACTTCTACAGTGGTGCAGAAATTGTATCTATCAGAGAACGGTGTATTGGCCCTTATTAGTTTAATATAAACTTATTTATTAACATTGATTGCAAAATAAGCTTAAAGCTTATATCAATCTCGCTCGATGTCTGCTTTCTGGAGACATAACCAGTACTCGCACCGTTTGTGTGGAAAAAATCAAAAGCCAGAACCCGCTCATCACGAGATTCGAACCCGGGACCATTGGTTCGTTTTACCACTGCATCACTGGCTTCCATGCTAGTGTTTGTATCATTCTTATATCTGGGCCTGTGTTACACACACACACACACACACAGGTGAACATTTAAAGCACGTGCGAGACAGTGAACATGAGCACTTTTGGCGTACCATAACGACTCCTCCAATATGTAACGAATGTTTTGATATCATCACCAACTAGCCAATTGCGATTGTTTGCCGTTTATGTCTGACAAGGATAATGCATGTTTTACTTGGGAAGCCGAAACTATCCAATAATATAATCCAATTGCCCTCTAAATATCTAATAAACATCATTTATGTTCGCGTATGTTTTCCGCGGCTTGTGCAACACTAGTACCTTGAACGATGACATGAGCGCAGGTAGAGATTGCCCCGCACTCATTGAAGGCTTCACATTTATAACAGTCGCTGTCAGACAGGTGAACTTTGTTAATGACCAAAGTATGTAGTCCGCCGGCTGTACTCTGAAATAAACAATTCACGTGTAAGGGAAATCAGTTGTTTTTTATATTCCGTTACATAATTATATTATTATAATTATATTATATTATATTGTGTTATATTAAATTGTATTGCCTGTTAAGCGTGTATACAGTGGTGATGAGGATATGATATTCCGTTTGAACAACACCTTCTCCGTCTATGACACAACATGTTACCTCTTGCGAATGTATGTACTTGTAAATTGGTAAATGTGCTGCACTTGCTATGTCATTTGTAATGTTTATTTGTGTATTTTGTTTTTCTCACGGGTCATGTGGCCTATTATATTTGAAATAAACTTCTTCATATCATAATATCTTATCAGCTAACTGTCTAAAAGCTAATTGTAAATTATCCCTGCTTAGCCAAAATTTGTTCCGATATTGGGATCAGCGTCAAGTGTCTTCCGCCAAAGGGCTATAGTATCTATGTGGGAAGGTCACCAGTTTTTAAAGTCTACTTATTAACTGAAAAAGATGATACAGGAGCCACGATTGGAACAATTAACTCAGAAGTCGTATGCTGATAAAACACACGAGGAAGAATATATATCATCTTAAAAATAAGAAGGTTAAATTTTGACACGGTGTTGAAAACATTGTTGGAGGAGAAATCGGTGACCTGATATTTTCCTTTTTCCAACGATATTTTGAAACTGCTGCAGTGGGCCAAAATTAGTCTGTATCAGGTAAAGGTGTACTGGCCCTTATTTAGGGCCATGCCATGCCAAAACCGACCATCAGTGCATTCGAGTCTCATCAAGACTTTACTGTTCGTTGTATCGTGCGACAAGCATCTGACATACGGTCATGGTCAAAACGATACAATGGTTTGAACGCGTCGATGACTGCATTTCAACAATTAGATAAATATAAAAGATGATACAGCAGTATGATTGCGTCGATGACTGCATTTCAACAATTAGATAAGTATAAAAGATGATACAGCAGTATGATTGCGTCGATGACTGCATTTCAACAATTAGATAAGTATAAAAGATGATACAGCAGTATGATTCCGTCGATGACTGCATTTCAACAATTAGATAAGTATTAAAGATGATTCAGCAGTATGGTTGCGTCGATGACTGCATTCAACAATTATATAAGTATACTAGAAGATACAACGGGTATGATTGCGTCGATGACTGCATTCAACAATTAGACAAATATACAAGATGATACAACTGTATGATTGCGTCGATGACTGCATTCAACAGTTAGACAAGTATACAAGATGATACAACAGTATGATTGCGTCGATGACTGCATTTCAACAATTAGATAAGTATAAAAGATAATACAACAGAAGAGTAAAGACTTAAGTTTAATATAAATCTAAATACATTATAATATATTCTTAGTCAAGCGACTAGAAAACCGTTCTTTCGAAGTTTTTTTAAGTTAATGGTAATAGCGATACATGTTATACTTTGGAATTAGGATTGTTTTCATAACCAGTATCAAGAGGCCTCAATGATGCTTTTATTACTAGATAGAGACAAGAGAGGATATCAATCAGACTGCTCAGATGGACAGGCGTATCTAGAGTTCCACTGGTCGATTCACTGGTCGACTCACTGGTCGCAAGGTCTCGAAGTTCAGTTTACCTACGTGAACCATCAACCTTCTGATAATTAACTGTGCATCTCAATGGCCACAATGGTGTGGGTTTTTTTAAGACGATACACACCTTTAAACTCATAGAAACATTTAAAACAAATTAAATTAAATTACAAACAATTCCCAGAACCTGCATCAATACAATGTGGCATATAACTGATTCAAGGGGCAGGGCGAATACATTGGGTTTGAGACATTTGAAGAATGGGATCTACAATTGCCGAAATATAAATATGCACATAAAGCTTGGGGATGGCTAACAAGGGAGAGATGGGGGATACCATTTAACATATGGTTTGATGCTCCAAATATAAGGCATAAATGCTGGGCACGCTTTGGTAATCTTCCATATTCAATATTCAATAATCAATCACATAAAATACATCGACCGATTTCTCGAAACCACGTAAACATTTATGAGTTCAATGCTTTACTTTGTAAAGAAAATCCCGTGATATATGTCATTTCCCTCGTATAATTGAATGGTGTAATTAAACACATAAAGGCGACCCTAGAACGTGATATAAGCAGCTTGAAAGATCACAATATCAACATCACAGTATGTAACTTTGTTTAACGAAAGGCATTGTTTCGTTTAGATATTGGTTTAAATGTTGTTTACGTTTATTATAATATAGCTGTACATTTTCCGGTGCTATTTCAAGCAGATTGTCATGTGCAAATCAAACACGGCGGATTTACCAAATATGGTTATGGTACGTTACTGAAATATGATGTGACGTCTTTGAAATAAGTTGTTTACGTCTTTCAAAATGCGGAAGTGGGACGTGATTCACACGCCATTCCTAGATTTTAATTTATGTGTAAATCATATTATTCCGTTTTTGAAAATACCGAAATTTGTATAATGTTTCTTTATCCTGTCTTAAAGGTTCTACAAGGTCGGTGACAAGGTATATACTGAAAAGAAAATTATGTTGCTTTAACGAGAAATGGCTGTGTATTGTTTACTCGGTGCGTGGACAAATTGACATCTCACTCACGTGTTATTTTAAAGTTCTCTGCGTTACGGTAGTATAGAAGAGAACGTATGTCGTAACATGTACGAATCACAAGCTGGTAGTTGTTGCACGTGTTAACCGTGCAGTGGGGGTATAAAAGGATGTTTTTGGCGGGTTCTCGTCAGTTCGACGCAAGACTTCTAGCAGTTGACTTCGTACCGCTTACATGATGGAAAACCGTGACGAATTATCTAATCTTGTGGAGGAGCATGTTAAGGAAGCCATGAAGCAGGGGCACAATGAATTATTGCAACAGATAGGCACAATGATGGAAAAGATAAGTTATTCATCTTGTTCACCTCGTCTTTCTATGTTAGAATTGCCAAAATTTAAACGTAAAAGCAACGAAGAGCAGTTCAAGTACAATATGAAGGTACAGACATGTATTGAGCAGACAGAGTCTTCGTTAGACGCAGGAAATATTCAGGAATCAAAAGCTAAACTAATTGAAGGTAAATTCAGGCAATTACTTAAATACATATTTATATGGTTTTAAATTCATTAGATAGCTATATTACATTTGTAGATATGCACGTGTTATTTACGTGACTAAGGAACCGTTATTTACAGGGCGGATTTACCGCGGGTTTTCTTTGCTTTCCGTTTTCATCCTGCACGTCAAAGTCATAGTGTATTTATGCTTGAATATGATTATTTCAGCCAAGAATACGGTAATGCAAAGGCAGAAGCACATACAATTGGCTGATAGCTCTGAGCTAGGTTGGCGTGTTGTTGCGGAATATCAGTCCAACCCAATTGCTAGTGACAGCGATGATGAAAAAAGAATGTATCGTGCGGAAGCCAGGGCATCTAAAAAAGCCAAAATGGACAGGGGCAAGAAACGTTTCAGGACCAACCCTTACAGAAGACCGTCTTCTACAGAGTCGTCTGCTGTACAGTCAATGAATGGTGGGAATGGCAGCAGAAAGCCAGGGTTTTGCTTCACTTGTGGAAAACCGGGGCATTGGAAAAACGAGTGCTCTCAAGCTCAAACAAATAATAAGATAAGTGGGGATTTATATTTATCTGCATTAATGGTCGGAAACCATTCAGTTTTTTATGGAGATAAAAATGACGGCTCGGATAGTCCACACAGGGATGTGGAAGATGGCAATGATATAGATAGTCATGTACAGGAGTTATCTCCCGTCGGTCGTCTAAAGAGTAATTATGAAAAATGGGCTCAAATATCCGATAACATGTATATTTTAGAGGTAGTAAAGGAAGGTTACAAGTTACCGTTTAAAGTTTTGCCTAATTCGGTACAGTTGAGAAATAATAGGTCTGCTAGAGACAATCCAGGTTTCGTTTCCCAGCAGATTCAAACATTGTTGAAAAAAAGGGTTATTACATTGGTTCATACTAAACCAGAGGTTGTTAATCCATTGACGGTTGCATACAATAAAACGGGTAAACCTAGAATGGTATTAGATTGTAGGCACATAAACCCATGTTTGCATCTGTTTAAGGTAAAATTCGAGGATATCAGGATAGCTGAGCAAGTGTTTGATTTATCAAGTTATGTATTTACATTCGACTTGAAAGGTGCATATCATCATGTAGATATATATCCTGATCACAGGACTTATCTTGGATTCGCTTGGTATGAGGGCGGCACTGAGAAATATTACATTTTCAATTCATTACCTTTTGGCATTTCTTCCGCTGGTCATATTTTTACAAAACTTTTAAGAGTAATGGTGAAATATTGGAGGTCAAATGCGATCACATCGATTATGTTTTTAGACGACGGAATAGGCGGTCATAGCAAATATGACTCTGCGTTAAAGGCTAGTAAATTCATTCAAACGTCTTTAGTAGACGTGGGTTTTCTTTTAGCTGTCGATAAATGTCAATGGAATCCATTAAAAGTAGGTTATTGGCTAGGACATGTCTTAGATTTCAGAATTAACAGATTGTTCATTATAGATGATCGCATACGAAGGTTAGAGATTAGTTTGAAGTCTGTATTAGTACAGCTTGAAAAAGCCGACCAAGTAATAGCGGTCAGATTTATCGCATCTGTTGTTGGTCAAATAACTTCTCTGCAAAGCGTAATTGGAAAGATAGTAAGTCTGAAAACAAGGTACTTGTACAAGTCCATATGTAGTAGATTTACATGGAATTCGTTGATTCAAGTTCCAATCAAAGCAATTTCAGAATTGAGGTTTTGGCTCGAAAACGCTCGAAAGCTTAATAACATTGGAAAGTCGTTAAAACAAGATAGAAACATAGAAGCGTGGGTGTTTTCAGACGCTAGCGACCAAGGATATGGTGGTTACATAGAATTAATAGATTCGCATCGGAATGCAGGAGTGAGTTCTAGTATCTGTCACGATATATTGAGAAGGTCCGATAATGTTAAAAATGAGCCTAGAGGGTTAGGTTTTGCTAAAGACTTAGGTTTAGGCACATATAATGGAGAATACATTCAAACCAAAGATAATTGCTATAATGGATACGAGTCGTTGTATAGTTGTTTTAACAATAAATGTTTGTTTTGCTCTTGGAGAAGCATGAGATCAGAATCGGAAAATAACGTAAGTATCATAGAAAATACAAGTGAGTCAATACTCCCGGAAGTGAGTAGGAATATTAAATCGGATATGCTCCCGGAAGTGAGCAGGAATATGAAATCTGATATGCTCCCGGAAGTGAGCAGAAATATGAAATCTGAGATGCTCCCGGAAGTGAGCAGGAATATGGAAATGGGTATGCTCCCGGAAGAGAGCGTGTGTGAAAGCGCAGTTATATCTATGTATTCATCAGAAATATACGGGTCTTGGTCATGTATAGAATCAAAGAAAAGTTCTACATGGAGGGAAATGGAGGCAGTCAGACGGGTCATTATAAATAATTTATCTGACATTAAAAATAAGCACATTAAAATTATGTCTGATAATATGAATGTAAGCACAATTCTGTTATCTGGTAGTAACATTGAGGAGTTACATGTTATTTCACTATATATAAATGAATTGTGTAATAGTGCAAACATAACTTATGTACCAGAATGGATTTCTAGGGTTTATAATTCAAAAGCAGATGCATTAAGCAGACGCTTAGATCAAGATGATTGGTTTGTTCACGACGGAATGTTCCGGTTTTTGGATGCAAAATGGGGTCCGCACGACGTCGACAGGTTTGCGTCAAATTTGAATAACAAATGTAGGAGATTTAACTCGAAATGGTGGGTGCCTGGTGTAGAAGCTGTTAATTGCTTCGATCAAGATTGGCAAGGTGTCAACAACTGGTTAGTACCCCCACCAAGTGGTGTATTAAAAAGTCCGAAAAAATTGCAAAGCGATTACGCTGTAGGTACTCTGATAATCCCGGAGTGGGAGTCGGCCTCGTTTTGGCCATATATAATTGATGATAAGGGTGTGTATAAGAATTACGTTAAGGATAATTACAATTCGCCTAGTTCGGCTATATGTTGTGGCAAAGGGAGTAAAGGCATGTTTTCAAAAGCAAAAATGTCTTTTAGAATGGTCGCATTAAGATGCGACTTTCATTCAGTCTAGGAGCAAATGAAGATGAAATGCACTGATTGTATTTTTGTTAACAGGTATTGGGATAAAACATTCTTTGAAGAGAAAATTCGAAGAGGCGGGCGGCGTAAATGTACAAGATGCGAATACATGCATTGACAAAATGGCGGATCAGATTTTAGGATCGCGGGCAGACTCCACTGTGAAAAAGTACTCTTACCAGATAAAATCGTTTGATGAGTTCTGTGATGCTAAACATTTACCAAAGAGGCCTGCCCATAGTATTCATGTTGCCTGGTATATATCGAATCTGATTGATTCTGGTAAATCATATGGTGTCGTTTCCTCGGCGGTTTATGCCATCAAATGGTTGCATCAGGTGAATGATTTCACGGATCCAACTGTTTCATCGACAGTGAGCCGACTGATTGAATGTGCTAAACGTCGAAATTCCAAGCCAATCTCCAAAAAAGACGTTATCACTACCGATCAGCTTATTGAGTTATGTAATATGTATATTGCTTGCAACGACGTTTTAGTTCTAAGAGATTTAACCATGATTTTGATAGGTTATTCGGGTTTTCTTAGATTTAATGAAATGAGTGAAATGAAATGCTCTGACATAGAAATACGTCCTGATCATTTAATTCTTAGAAAAAGCAAAACCGACGTCTATAGAGCAGGCAGGCAAGTGCTAATCAGCAAAGGTGTTTCTAGCGCATGTCCCTATAACATGCTGCAACGGTATTTGAGTTGCTCCGAGTTGATGCTAGGTACGCATACATATCTTTTTAAGCCAGGATGTAGATCAGGCTCTAAATGTTTCTTGTTGAAGCAGAATAAGCAGTTAAGTTATACTAGAGCACGAGAATGCATTGTAGGTCGCTTGAAATAAGTAGCACCAAATTTGAAATTAGGCACTCATTCTTTGCGTGCTAGCGGTGCTACCACCGCGGCCAACGCTGAAGGCGTGTCGGATAGATGTCTTAAGAGACACGGTAGATGGAAGTCCGATCTGGCAAAAGATGGTTACATAGACGATTCTTTAGAAAAGAAACTTTACATAACAAAGCAACTAAAATTGTAAATTGAATTCGGATAGCTTTTCTCTCTAACATTTGTTCAAGTTCTATCGCTGTCTTGCCCATGCAAAAGGTGTTTGTTTGCGTTTAGTAGTGTTAGGACTTTAAAGTTCTCTGCGTTACGGTAGTATAGAAGAGAACGTATGTCGTAACATGTACGAATCACAAGCTGGTAGTTGTTGCACGTGTTAACCGTGCAGTGGGGGTATAAAAGGATGTTTTTGGCGGGTTCTCGTCAGTTCGACGCAAGACTTCTAGCAGTTGACTTTGCGATATCCGAATTCAATATAGTTAGTACAGGAATACAGTATTACTTATAAGACGGTATATAACTTGTATAAAAATCTATCAGATACGTGTCTGTGTACGGTCTTTCAATTGCGCAGGTTTTCCAGAGTTTTTCATTTAAAAATGTTTTTATCTCTGGTTTTTACCCCTGGGTCAATTGAATGATTTCTGTGTACAGAAGTATCAGTGACACAGTGCCATATTACATGTCTATGTTTATGTTAAATGATTGAATGCTTTACAAAAGACTTCAATGTACAATACCTGTTTTTTAATCAACTGCAATTAAATCGCTGTCTTGCCCATGCAAAAGGTGTTTGTTTGCGTTTAGTAGTGTTAGGACTAATTTTTCCACGCGCCTCGTTATACAATACAATTTCACGTACTACTACTGCAACATAGTATTCTCCATGCATCGTAAATTGTAGAATTTATCGACGTTTTATAAGTCGTGATTAACAGCAGCTGCACAGTATTAAACAGATTGGTCAACAACAAGAAGTTCGTTGAACTGCATTGTTTTACATACGCATAGTTCATAAAGCAACAATAAATAGTAAGTAGGCGTTCCTCGTGCATTAAATGTAAACATATTATATGTGCATTCAGCCCAGTGATTTACAGAATACTGGCATGATTTCAAAAAGGTTTTTTGTTTGTTTTAATGGTGTTTTATGCCGCTTTCACCAATATTTCAGTTATATCACTGCGCTTCCGGTGTAAATGACCAGTACTGTTGGTAGTCTTATCTTTACTCAAGCGCACGAGTAGCAAAGCTTTTCACTAAATCCTGGACGCCAAGGAGGAAAGAAACATGTTCTACTTTGGAAGTTTTTGTTATGACCTTACCCGTGATCGAATCAGTGTCTCACACGTTCGATGCATACGCGCAAACCACTAAACTTAAGAGGCACCGATTTTCAAAAAGGACTTATTTTAGGAAATAAATCTTCAACATACATAATGTTTCCTTTTAGTTCCATCTGCTTTATATACATCGTATTAATGTTGGTGTAGTTTATAGCAACTGTACAAGTATTATAGTTTACACCTGTCCAACTTACAGACACACTTTGATCCATATGCAGCAGACGTCTTTTAAAACACTGTTGCAAAAGGAGTAATGGAGATTATGTGTATTTTTTTCTTTTGCAACAATGTTTTCAATTGTATTCAATAAAAAAAATACTTCATTTATAGAGATATTCTAAAATGGTGCTTTCAACTGTTCAAAGTCGTCTGCTGCAGAGTTTCCGTAGATGGGACAGGATTAACATATGTATTGCCACGCTCTCCTTTGACAGTATAACATGTCGTCATTTCGACAAACGCGAGAGGTAAAATTCCGACTCTAGCATATTGAAGGCAAGATTTTGGTCTATAGCTCAATATAATAATTGAATTTTGATATTAATGCAGTCATTGAAATTAACTTTTAGTTCCAAAAATCTTTAATGTTGTGTTTTGGTATATATTACATATAAAATAACACTGACCAAAACCAAGATAACTAGTCCGAACCAAAATTAATGGCTAGTGACCAAAGGACCCCTGCTAATTTTGCAGAATGTTAATGTCTCAGAAACGTATCTCTTGCAGGGGCGTAGCTCCGTTTAGGCACTGTAGGCACGTGCCTACACATTTTTTCTAAAGAAGCCCCAAAATGCAGCTGCGGCGATACACATCTGCGTAATGTATCGACCAGATCAGCCTGCGCTGTCCGCGCAGACTGATTCCGTCTAAGGGGGGATAGGTAGAGTAGTGATTCTTGAAACAGAAAATCCACAGGAGGCGAAAAGTGTCTATCCGGGTAGGCCTGTGTGGCTTGCTTAGGCTGATCCGGGTCGATACTTTACGCAGAGTCCACAATGTTGATTTTCTCACGAGACGGCCTACACATTGATTTTCTCACGAGACGGCCTACACATTGATTTTCTCACGAGACGGCCTACACATTGATTATTGCCAAGCTACGCTCCTGGCTTGTATTTGCACGTAATCGTACTACTTCGTTTTGATTAGTCAGGGGTTACTTTTCCCTATATACCATTACATAATAGGTTCAGTCAGGGGCGTGTGGATTTTCTGTTTCAGGAATCACTACTATATACATATATTCCCCTAATACGGAAGGTGTCTGCCGGATCAGTCTGCGCGGACAGCGCAGGCTGATCTGGTCGATACATTACGCAGATGTCTATCGCCGCAGCTGCATTTTGGGGCATTTTGAGGAAAAATGTGTAGGCACGTGCCTACAGTGCCTAAAGGGAGCTACGCCCCTAGCTTCGTTTTGATTAGTCAGGAGTTACTTTTCCCTACCAATACATAATAGGGTCAGTCATATACCGATAATGGCGGAACACTATGGACATGGTTTAGAAAGTCAAATGCTATACATACGACCTATTTGTGGACCAATTTGTTATTAGTCGCGCGACTAAATATTTTTATTCGTTTTTCAGATTTCACATGAGATGATTAGTAATAAAGATAAAATAAATTGAAATGCCTCGAAAATATTACAGTTGCGATTGTTTAAAATGACTTAGTTATGATACAGTTGAAAAGAAATACATGTTTCCCATGTGTTATGTTTGTGTTTGATTAACCTAGTATTTCAGGGGTTTTTACGCTTCAGTTTGCGAGTATTGACTCGTCCCTGATTTGATTTGCAAAAGAAGATAATAATAAAGTATCATTACAATATCAGCATTAGATTATGTCGATTTCTCGTTTAAATAGTTACCTCACATTACTGAACGCAATTTAAATATGTTCTCATTGTTTTAAAAGTAGCCTCCAGCAAAGGTGTTTTATGATGCTTAATACATGGAAAGGTTCATAAGCTTTCTATAGCATGCACATCCAAAATTGTCTTTTGTGCGGTTTTATCCTTAAATATAAAACTTCCAAATGTCTGACAAACATCCTGAAATTTGTATGTGGAATTCCAAAAATCCCGGAATAAGTCACCAATGTAACGATGACTCAATTGCATAAATTATTTTCGGATCAATAACTAATGAACAGTTAGATGTATGTGTGGTAAATATTGATTAATGGAGTCTTGCATGAACTTTCTCTTGTTACTGATATAAATATTCCAAACCTCAAGTTGTATTGGTTCGCTGTAGAGTTTACGAAAATCAAGCTTATATTTACTAATTTATCTAATATTCGATAGCGATATATTTGTTATCCTTACTCAAGCAAATCTAGGTGACCAATATAGTAACCATTACTGTTTCATGCAAGTCGTACTCATTTACGGGTGAAAACCGGGTATCAGACTAGCTTAAATAACTGATTGGCGTAAAATGTAAACATGAACATGATTTCTGGTGTTGCTTAACCGTTGGCACCATATGCACAAACGTAACTTTAACATTTTTGAACTCTCGAACATGACATGTATAAAACCGTTCCAACGTGCATACAACAAAGCTGTTTATGATAGATATAGTCGCAACATAATTAAAGGGGCAACCGGACACAGTATATTTGAGTAGTGCTCCGTGAAAACCGAACGTAAAAAGTTCATAGAGTTAATACTTCTTGCATAATAACCTCCCCTTGTCGGCCATTTTTGATAGTCGAATTTCTTATATTTTTAAACGTGAAAGAGCATATACAATAGCATTGAACAACACAAAATAGTTAATTAATGAAAGTGATATTATTAGTTAAAACAAAATCGTCAGCGAAATATGGTTGTCAAACTCAAATTCCTTTGTATTACATAGTTGTCACATATTTTTGTATAAACATATATAAACATATTATAACATGTCAATTCCTTTTCACACCGGCGTAGTGGTAGAGTGTCCGCCTCGGATTCGGGAGGTCGCAGGCTTTAAAATACTTTAAAAATGGTGAGAATGGCTGCCCTCTTTGAAGCTGAAGGTTGCGTGATTAAAATTACGACTGAACGACGGGTGTCAGGATAAATGTACCAGTAACTTACATAGGAAACGCCGTGATATAACTGGAAAAGGTTGTCAGCGGCGTAAAACTCCAAGCAATCAATAATGCTTTTCATTTTTGCCTATCAAAACGGCGCCGATACGGGAGGTAATTATTGTGGTTCTAAAACTTTGTACTACAATTTTTCTGTTTCCATTGAAAAAGAAATACGATATCCAACATCGCAGTCATGCTGCATCATACTGTAATGTCAAATTGTCCTGATTATTAACCCTTTCCCGCATACAAAGAATCAACAGCTGTCGACTTTGAAAACTATAGATGAATGTATAATTATCAAATATAGTTGAAAACATTATTGCAAATGGGGATATTGATCATGAGCAATTACTCCTTTCGTAAGAATGTTTTCAATAATCGTCTGATACAGATGCATTAACATGTGTCTTTATGTGGGAAAGGGTTAATGATCCATGCGATATCTTACCGTTACAGAGTAGGAGGTGTCCGAAGAAATATGCCCCTATTATAGATTTGTAAACTATATAGAAAATATGTGTTTGTTTTCTTTGTAATTAGTATTCAGCATGATACTATGGAGAATATTTCTAAATCATAATAATTGATCACAGTCTAACCCTTTCCCATATACGAACGCTTTCTGACGCATCTACAGCAGACGACATTTGGAAACATTATCACAAAAGGATAAATTGCTAATGTTAAGCAATTTCTCATTTAGCCAAAATGTTAAAAACTCTTTTAAAAAATTCTACTTTGATTTTAAATAATTTTCCATATTATTTTTCTAGATTATTTCAAAGTCTCTTGCTGCCTATTTGCTGTGTGAGAGAAAGGGTTTATATTAACCGGAATATGGAGAAATATGATAATGATAAGTACCAACGCTAACTTAAACCCCCGAAAATAGTAAATCATTGAAATGCCTTTAAATTTAATGCTAAATATATTTCCCCTGATACAGGCATTTGTCTCCCTTGTATCAGATGACTTGGAAAACAAAATGCGGACAAACAAGAAATTGCTCAGTATTGAAGTAGTAAGATAAAGTGCCATCCGTTTCAGGTAAAAAGTTACTCAATTAGACATGGATGTAAGTATCTCATTTGTGAAAATGAACGTTTTTAATACTGATGAGGTAATAGTATCTCCTGGCAAGATTATTTAGAAAACTCGTTAGGACTTAGCATTTATTTTTGTAAATAAAGATGAGGACTTTTTTCAGCGTTTCTAGGGTTTTTTGAAAATTAAAGTAGGTTTTTTTCAAGATTATTTTCATTTTTGAAAATAAAAATAAGGACTTTTGTGTAACGTGTTTCAGAGTGCATTTTGTAAATTAAAAAAAATACTTGTCTTAATGTTTTTCACAATTTATTTTGTAAATAAAGATAAGTTTTTTATGACGTTTTTCAGGAGGTTTTTAAATAACAAAAATGTCTTACCTCTATGGTATATTTTCCTTCGTTTGGTTTAATTTCTTGGTCGTTCTTGTACCATTTAATCTCTGGCGCGGGGAATCCCTCTGTCTTCACCTCGAGTTTTACGTCAGAGCCAGGTTTAATTTCTTTATCTTGAAGTTTGACTGCGAAACCCGGAACTGTCTTTTTTTCAGTAGCTTCTCCCACAGATTCATCTTTAACTGCGTCTGTGTCGTCAGTGCCTAGTCGGTGATTTAAACATAAGTGAGAGGTGCTCCAGGAAAACAAAACAAGCAAACATCAGTGACTTATATCCTACCAGTGCATAGTCGGATTGAATTAAGCGGACATGCAAGTTGATCTTGATCTACACTGGTCGCTAAGAATTTAGCAAAACTCTAGCAACCGTAGAGGCAAGCCAACACATATCAAATGTGAATAAATTACAAGTCTTGAACTGTGAGTAGATATGGTAAAGTAACTCCGTATCTTGATATTCATGTTTTTATCAATAAAAGGAACTGGAGTCAGACAAGGAATATTTATGGACAATTATCTTGAATTCGGTCATGTCGCTTTTACACAGTTGCTAGAGGCCATATTGATTGACTTAAAGACATAGCAAGCTTTGTTAAAACCAGAGACATATATATTTCTCTGTTAAAACAAGTGTGGTATATGCATATGGACGGTTGGGCATAGTTGGCCTTTTTTCCCGAATAAGACATAATATAATACCTTTTACGACCACTTCTACGACACTGGATGCATGCCCGCCGAAATCCGAGTAAGCCACGCAAGAGTATTTCCCGGACATTGCGGAAGTAATCTTTTTCAACACAAGAGTTGCCAATCTCTCCTTAAAGTCCCATTCTTTCACGATAGAACCATTGTCTCCGATTACCTCGTTATCTTTGAACCTGTAAGAGGATTATTATTATTATTTTCTTGTTTTGAGGAAATAAATACTTTGTATTTTGATTATGCACACCTAATGTATGTACATAAGAGCATTAAAACCGACATGTGAAAATAAACATAAATAATGCAAAACAGTGTTTCAAGTCACAACATTGAACAGAGTAATAAACCTACAGCAGCTGATGATAATATTATAGTCAAAGTTCACAGTTTAATGGATAATTGTTTAAGATTTGGCGTTATCGACTGAGCTTGTTCGACCCAACAACACATATTGTAAGATTCGCTTACACAGACACGTTCTCTAAACATTGTTCCCCAAAGATTTACTAAAGGACTTCATAATAGTGATCTGACTGAATAGCAGTCTTTTATCCATGCATACAGGTTTCGATAAGGTATTCGTTTGAAACTACATCAAGTAATATCATTGCATTTTTAATAATATTTATTCTTTACCATATTGCAATAGAAACTACATCTATAAATTATAGCAAAACGGGCTCTTGCAGAAGTTTATATAATAATTTTATTTTTCATTAAGTTTCTACTTGGAATGAAATGGTGTTTTTTTCATAATAGAACGTTATTATAAAACATAGAGGTATTGCAAATTGCCTTATGATAATTTTCTATCAATAAGTATTAAAATAAATCCCTTTTCATTACAAGCAGGGTCTTGTTGACATCATATGAGCCGTTCCAGGAGAACACCAACATTGTGGACTCTGCGTAAAGTATCGGCACGGATCAGCCTAAGCATGCCGCAAAGGCTAACTCGGACGTTTCGCCTCCTGTGAATTTTCTGTTTAAAGGAATCATTACTCTATATCTCAATCCCCCTGAGACGGAATGTGTCGGTCCGGATTAGCCTGCGCGGACTGCGCAGGCTGATCTGGATCGATACATTTCGCAGAGTCCATTATGTTGGTTTTCTTCTCTTGGAACGGCTCATGTGGCTAGAATGGCTAGAAGTGGCTCAATTATAACGTCAAAGACTCTTTTTGTTTGCAAACAAACGTCAAATAACTACATCATGAATTGTAACATATCGATGACTACATGTAAAACGGTTGTAACTATATGTTGTTACAGGATGCAAATAACCCGTTTTGCACACAAAAAACGCGTAATGCGTAACTCATGGTGATTCGATAAACACGACTCACCATTCGACTTTAGGACATGGTTTGCCAGCCACGCGGCAACTCAGCCTGACGTTTTCGTCCTTCACAAAAGGCGTAATCCTGTCTGGCAACGTCTGCGTAAAGCTGGGTGATTCGATCGCTTCAATAACTTCAATTTCTGTTAAAATACATTGGTTATGTACTATTTCGCTTCCAAAGGCAATAAAAGGATTTTGAAAACAATGCAGATTCAGGTGAGACAGCTCGTCACGAGCTGTCTCTCCTTAAATCTGCAATGTTTGACACTTACACATGATATTTTACCATTTCCCGGTGGACGACAATTGGAGCAGTCCAATTTTCAACATGGAAGAGTCGACTTTGTGAAATCCGGCAGTAAAAGCGTAAAACTCTATTTTGTTTAGCCTTTTAAAAGTTGGATTGTTATTGTGAGAAATCATCGGCCGTGGACTCGTGGTGTATGCAGCATTCTCAATATTCAAAACAATGGTAGATAAGGCACCAAACGTCATGAAAGACCAGCCTCAGTGTGTATATATATTATAAATACAGTAAAACTTGTGTTAGCGGACACCGCTGTTAAGCAGCCAACTTGCAGCTACTCAAAGATTTACCAAAACAAAATTGTCTTCTTTATTTTACTTCTATTAAGCAGCGACCTATGTTCAGCAGCCACATTTTTGTTACTCCCCACGGGTTGGCCTGGTGGTTGCTTCAGACAAATGTGACTGTATACATCCCTGAACATTCCCGAATGTACAGGGCAATAAATTAAAAATACAACTTTAATACAATACAATATATTTAAAAAAAATATAAATATTGGATATGTTTTATTACACTGCTTACTAGTTGTATGTAAAGTATACATACATGACAGCTCTGCAATGTGTAAAGCATTTTGGCAAGAGGCGTAATAATGAAAACAATATAAGAAATAAAGTGAGAACGAGAGAAAAAGAACGACAGATAGAGAGAGAGAAAGAAACAAAGAAGGTGCATAATGTACTTTGTTTTTACACATGCAATTGTATTGGACTGAATGATAAGTGCACGTGGCCAATTAGTTGCCACAGTATGGGATCATACTATTTGGTATTCATATAAATCGGATCAAATGCATTGGTTATGCATTGACATGCGTTGTTTCACTGATGCGAGCAACCGCTTGTTATATATCCTCTACTATGCACAGGATTTAACCACCATACCGCCCAGAATGCAACAGAGAAAGTTGTATCCCACACGGACAAAATATATGAGTTGGTTTAGCGATTTGCAATCGTATTGCATCTCCGTACAAAAGAGACGCACGAGAGTTTCTTCTAACAAAAAACAACAAGTGTAGCCCCATTAGTTATACAACACTGTAACGTTAATTTATGCCAACCCGCAGTGTCAATATGACCCAAAATCGCCAGACGCGGCTCATATGCTGCACGCTTCTATACATCACAGTGACAATTTCAGAAAACAACAGCTTAACGTCTAGGAGAAGTTGCATGCACAGGCATTGTAATACTAATCAGATGTATTCATTTATATCTAAGCTCAAGGAAACTTTCCTCATGTATTCCAAATAGTTCCTAGAGTATTGCCAATGTCTCTTCTAAGCTTGATAGTGATATTATGTCATTGAAATCCCTTGAAGGCTGTAGGGTGAGTTACAAACGTTAGAAATTGATAATGGGCGGACGGATCGACGCGTCTATGTCTGACCCCATAAGTGGTTTATCCATTGATTTCGAATATCATTTTGGCTACTCAAGAAACAAAATAGTTCAAGGGCGGACAGACGGAAGGACGACCAAGACGATAAAACAAGGAGAATAACACATCTTCCAGTCAATTAAAAAAACAAACATGGTACCATAAGCTTTCATTCAATTTGAAAATTAAATATATCTAGATAATCAGTGTTTCAGTGATGTACTTGCGTTATCACGTTAGACTTGGTATATATTATGTAGTTTACCAAGTTTGTGATATCAGTAAAAATTCGTCTAATCGTGTCTGTTACATTTGCTCCTTCTCAGAAAGTCATGCAATCAGCAAACCTTGCATTGCGAAAGTGAACGTCAATAAATGTATATAGTTTTTAATGCGGTAAATATCATTTTGGACACTCATGCTGGCAAGCCGCTGCATTTACAAATGTTATTGCCTTGCACACTTATTGATCACATAAAAATCACTCTCCTTTTATCAGTAAAATGCAGTTGATTGATTGATAGATTGATCTTCAATCACATTTCATTTATATTTCAGGTGCCAATCAACCTAACGTTTGTTTTCCTTGATAATACAGTAGTAGCCTAAGGCGTTTGGAAAATCCTGATAACTATCTGCTAATCTGTTATAATTATTTTTTATGAAGCTACAATAATTAAAATTAGTTTCCGCCGAATTGGAAACATTTTGCGCGTGTAATCTTACAGCTGCGATTTGATGAGTGCATTCGAAAGTGTTACTACAGCAAGTCATTCGATGAAAACCTGCCCCGCGTTCAATGAAGTGTTACGGTCGCAAACGGTGGCCCGCCACCGACAGGTAGTTCAACCTTTTGTACGAAACATTACAAACCGTGAGCTACCAAATTGCTACACTGAACGCCAGGCTGTTTTTTGTTCAGGCTTTTTGAAAACAAAGTGACAAAAAGAAGAATTTGCTCAAAACGAGCAATTTCTCCTTTTGCCACAATGTTTTCCACTTTAAATCATAGGTTATCCATTTAATTATAGAGATTTTCTATTTTTTGACAAAATATGTTCAAAGTCTTCTGCTGCATAATTGTCGTATGAGGAAAAGGGTTAAGGCTTTATAATGGTTTTGTATGGATTGATTGTTTGGTGTTTTACAACGGCGTTTCCTGTGAAAGTGCCAGTACTTCTGTTCAATTTATCCTCACACCAGCCAGTCAGTCGTAATGCTAAACCCGCAACCCTTAGCTCCAAGGAGGGAAGATATTATTACAATTTTTAATTTCTTTGGTATGACCCGACAGGGGATCCTACCCGCGACCTTTCCGCACCAGAGGCGGACGCTCTAGCTCTACACCACTGAGGCGGTTGTTTTGTATTGAGAATTGGTGTGAGTACACATATTACAATGTCAAGAGACACACTCTTTAACCAAATGACAGTCTGCAGCGACGCAGGCAAGGGGTTGTGAGTTCGAACACCAGCTGGGCGAACCTTCTTTTCGACGTTTGGCAAAAGTCATAGCCTAACCGTCTATTTTGAAAAGCAGCCGGTGTTGTGTGGAACTATAGGTATGAGAAAGCTAGAAAATACATGGGTAGGTGAATTGGTCCCCATAATGATGACATTACTCCCAAAGCTATACATCAATCAAACAACCTAGCTAACGGGTTAGAATGTATTATGTATTGAAAACTGGTGGGTGTACATACATTAATAAATATAACAATATGTATAAATTTCATTGTATTTTTTTTTTCAATTTAATGCTTCTTTGCATTCAATCAATTTTAAAAAACACACGTAATTTACAAAGATTAAAATTGTTGTCATGCATTACCCAAGTCCCATTCAAAACGAAATATCCAATTTATAATAAACAAAATAGATATATAACAGTTGTGAGCAAGAGGGTCCAGAATAACCCATATCGCTCAACTGAGTATTTTGTACACTTGGTGACAAGTGGAATATCCATTATGCCAGTGTCTTGCAGCATCCGTCGACCAACTGGTCCATAATCAAACATGCGATCATACACAAAGTCTGTTTAACTCTGTCAGCGCCAAAGGCAAAACTGAGCTTTTTGCAAACAGTACTGATTCAGGCGAGTCAGCTCGTAACGAGCTGTCTCACCTGAAATCAGCATTGTTTGCCTTTAAGTTATCAAAATAGTCCAAACTTTTATAACATGAGAAATGGAGACGCCCGATTTTGAACACGGAAGAGTCTACTTTAAACAATTCGGCGCTGATAGAGTTAAGATGACTTGTACAGTGTGGATGCTAAAGCGTTTTAAAATATCTTGACTAAATAGTCAGTTTTGGCTCAATAGCCTGAAAGGTTCACATTTGATCAAGATTGCCTACACATTTATTTCATGGTTAAAGGACATATAACTCTTGATTTACGGACAATCAGCGATCTTAATAATTTGGGATCACGTGAACTAAAAAAATAAAAATCTAGAAATACCTCTGTCAATTATCTCTGCCCAGTTTGCCTCGGTGTTGCCTGTATTACAAGTGTACAAAACAGTTAAATTCAATAGCAGACATTCATCTGTACATAGCAGCAAATGAGTGCTGCTGTCGGAAAACCAACATAGTTTCCAGTATTACAGTATTTATCTCCCCTGTTTACCCTTTTTGATGTTAAAAAGAGACTGACATATCAAATGAATGATCATAAAACAGCTAAATGTACAAAAACAATTAAATCAAGCAGCAGTTATAATTAGTTTAATAAAACTCTTCAACGAAATATGGTTGCCAAACTCAAATTACTTAACGTTTCATAATTGTCACATATTTTTAACACCTATGTTAAAGCTTAATATATAAATTTTGCCGACAAAATGGCCGACAAGAGAGGAAATTAATCAATTTCTTTGAACTATGTTTTACCAAGCATATGTTATTCGATCCAAATTGTTTTCGGAGATTTATTGAACGCTTATGTAAATATCCGGCGAACAGTGCACAGCCAGATAAGTATATGCATGTTAATCTGAACTTATATATTGGTCGCAAATACCCCATTGTTGCTTTTTCTGTAAAACTCTTCGAGTACTCATATTGAAAAGTGTCGATTATGATCATCTAGATGATTCGTGGCAAGATTCACAACATATTTAGTTTTGTTATTGAAAAAAGCATGACAAACAATTTTAGCAGCATGTGCCATTATTCGTGCCGTTATACTCCATTCATAATAGCTCAGAACTATAGCTTGTACATATATATGAGCCGTTCCGCGAGAAAAATAACATTATGGACTCTGCGTAATGTATCGACCCAGATTAGCCTGCGCAATCCGAGCAGGTTAATCCGGTCCGACATATTCCGTCTCACGGATATAGAGGTTAAAGGTATAGATTAATAATATCTGAAACAAAACATTCACTGGAGGCCGAAAGTGTCTGCCTGGTTTAGCCTGCGCGGCATGCTAAGGCTTATCCGGGTCGATACTTTACGCAGAGTCCACAATGTTTATTTTCCGGTGGAACGGCTCATATATATAAGCAATTGTAAGTTTTACATTTACCAAATTCTAATATAATGTATTTTCAATAAACGAATTGTTACTTATGCTGTTTTAATGAATGTTTTTAGCTACAAAGTAATAAAGCAAAATCATTCAGTTAATTTATAAAATCAACGTAAGCAGATATCTCAGAGCATGTCTAATAAATATATAGAAAAGACACCCTTGTAACTTTGTTACTCCTCTAATGAATCAATTATCAGAAACGCTTTTTCTGTAAACTGTTGCCACGATAAATATAGGTTGACAGCAAATAATGGAAACATGTTTTACACATTCGCAGTGTTTTTACTGACGATTTAAAAGCAAACAACTCGACATATAGCACACGAAGTAAATGATATATGTGCATGTGTTCTTATGTCTGTTTTGGAAGTGTCAACGAAATACTCACACAGAGTACAGCTCGGAACTATCCTTGGAAGCCCATACATATCGGATTTGAATATTTCTACCGCATGCGTTGACTGCAAGGCCGCTATACCAGCAATCCTGTTCAAAGTTAAACACATTTTGTGTTATTAAGATTTCATTTAGTGATCAATTCGTTCGTATGAAAAGACTTTCAATTTTACGTCAACTGAGTCACAGTAGACTATACATTTTATAGAATTGAATTGTCACAACGATCATGTTTGTGTAGTCATTCGATTTGCCTTAAGCATTTTCGATAGAAGATCGACGAGCATTCATCCACGTGTAAGTATTTGTCACAATAAGCAGGTAATAACAGAGAAGACTATCAAAGAGATCCATATATAACACATAGATAGTAGATTTACCATAACCCCTGGTTACCTTTACTGTTAAATTTATTTGATTTTAACTATTTGATCACTTCGGGATCATCCAGGAAGGCGGATATATTTGCGATATTAGGTATGCAACTCACGTTCAAACCAAAGCCGTGTACGATGCTGATGACAGTCAAATAAACAAATACTGGAAAGAGCATAATAATACTGAATTGAGACTGGTTGTGGTACAGTTGTGATATTTGTGATCGTGGTTCTGCAAAAGATCAGAGCACACGACACCTAGTCAAACCATTGAGTGGACCATACCTGTCTGAGACCTCTCCGGTGCTCTCGATAAAATCGCCAATATCTTCTGCATACACCTTGAAAAACTTCATGTCGACTGTGCAAGACGACATTACCTCCCCTGCTGAGTTATCCATCATAACTGTGTAAATGCCTACGTCATCAGGACTTGCTTCGATGATTTCTAAACCATGCCAGTCACCCAACGAGAGCAATCTGTAACGCTGACATTGTACCAGTGGTTTGGAATTTTTGAACCAGGTAACTGTTGTAAAAAAAAAACCAGGTGTTCAGTGTCATTACAAAGAGACACGTTAATTGGAATACCACTTTTTCGTTTATACGTGTGTTCAATTCATTGGTTGTATTTGGAAAAGGCATAACAAGCAATATGAACAGAACAAACATGAATGATTATGCCATCTATGAACATAATCGTGTTTAGGCTTAATACTTACTACATTTATTACCATAGTTATACATCTATTTATGTATGTGTATAGTATACTTGTACGAACACAAACACAAACTACTAGATACCAGTATATATAGATGATCCGAGGTTTCGAATAGTAACGAGCATACGTGTATACGGGTTAACATTGTTCCGAACATTATTTCACGGCGACAAAACCCATAGTCATGATATATATGTATACCAGTACAAGGCCATGGTAAACCCCTTGTCAGTCGTAATACTAGCCCCGCAACCCTGAACGCCAAGGAGGGCAGTCATTACTACCGCTTTTAAAGCCTTTGAAATGACCCGACCGGGGATCGAACCCGCGACCTCCGGCACTCCTGGTGGACGTTCTATTACTACACCGCCAGGGCGATGATATACCGCAACGCCACCATCCCCAATAAAAACAAGAGATAATATAGTCGATTTAATTAAGTTATTATGTTATATTTAAATATATGTGTGTTAAATATATGAGGGTAATAGCATTTGATATCATATTGTATATTGTATATAAACGGATAAACATATTGATAGTTCAAAATATTATTATTTACCGGTAGGTGCTGGATTTCCGTTGCAGCAACATTCAAGCATAAAATGACTTTTGTCCTCGATAGTAATAGAAGAAGGGAGTTTCAGCGTGAACATCGGTTCATAAGCAAACACTCCACCTCGATGGGAAGGGCTAAAATCTACAGTCGGCAGTTCTCTAATTGGTTCAGGTTTATCTTCACTAACTGACGAGCGGGACGTTGTCACATCAGTGCTGGAAGTTGAACGGCCTCGCCAAGCGTCGGCTTCCCATTTATCTGTAGTAAACCAAAAAGGATTGTTGTTAATTCTGTCCGTGCCGTTGTCAATAGTATTCAGTTACCGCATGGCGTTTCTGGGGTACACAGTTCTACCGGTAATACCATCCTCTCAGCGGCGCATCGGTTTTAATAGTATCCCTGCAAATTCTGAGTGCCAAGGAGGGAAGTATCAAAATACAACAATTTTTAAAGTCGTTAGTTTTGATATAATACATACGAGAAATGTGAATGATATTCATCTATCTAAATAGAAAATCAAATACCATCCTGATGCAAATCAAATGTTAAGATGTTTAGTCAAGTATCTACATAATCATACGCTTTTTGAAGACGTTGACGGGGACAAATACTACAGAACAAAGCAATTTCTTCTTTTCAAACATTTTTCAAATCTTAAAATGGGTGGAAAACCAACCTTAGCACATTGAATACACGTGTAAAGACATATCTGCCTACTAAAACATGCTATCGAATCCAAATATAAACTTTTTCCTTAAACCAAACCCTTAAACTAAACCATCTATGACTTATTGGCGAACAGTGCAGAGTCTGATTAGTTTGTACGGATGCGCAGACTAATCTAGCTCTACATTGGTCGCAAACGTGTTAAGGTTGGTTTCCGAGAAGCAACATTGAACTATCCTTCCAGATAAACGGTTATATAACCGAGTATTGTGCTTACCGCGAACACTGATTCTAACCATACTTCTTGTCCTCCCTGCGAAATTATGAGCTTCACACGCATACAGTCCTATGTCCCGGACATTAGCATTCTCTATAGTTAGCTGAGCAATACCGTTAGGCATCACTTCGGACGTAATTCGCTCAGTGTCGTGGACCTCCTGGCAATCCTTGAACCTTGGTTGAAAAAAATATTGTTAAAAGATTACAACAGTATTGGTAAAATGGTGGTTCATGAACCATGAATTTAAAGGTGTGTGTGTGTGCGGGGGGGGGGGGGGGGGATAGGGGGGGGGGGGGGGGGGGGGGTTGGGGGGGGGGGGGGGAAATAAATTCTTACAATACGTTGGGTTAATTGGAAGTTAATGTAGCTTGATTTGAAGAATATTGTCGAAGCTTACAATAATATATGTTAAATAGCCGTTCGTGCACATTGGTTGAAAGACGATTGTTTAAATATAATAAAATGGATCAAATGTCCGTCCGTTAACATTGGTCTAAAAAATAATTTCAAAAGCTTACAACAAACTTAACTAAATTATCTATATGTAGGAAAGGATTAAACATACGTCTTTCCGTAACAAATTGAATGACAATGTAATGTAAGTAAATTACCACTTAAACCCGGCGGCTGGATTAGCGTTAACTGTTACCCGAAACCGTATAAGTTCACCCTCGTTCACTGTGAGTCTCTTCATAGGTTTTACAAATATTGGTTTGGTTGGAACTTCATTGCTTATATCTAGAACCGCTGTTAAAATATAAATACAATATTAACTATAAATGTGTTTTGCCCTTTCTCATTTGCAGACGTTTACATTAAAAGGCATCTGAACAAGACGACGTTTGAAATCATGGTGGCAAAATAAGAAATTGCTTTTTATGAGCAATTTCTCACCTTGCGACAATGATCTTAAATTCAGTTCAATAATTACAATTTCACTTACAGATTTTATTTATTTTCGACGTTTGTCTAAGTCGTCTGCTACAAATTGTTCGTACGTGGGAAAGGGTTAATTTGCTTATTCACAGAAAGGCATAGTTTCCTATAAAGGCCGGGTCAAACATGCCAATCCATCAAGGTTAGTTTCTTTCACACAAAATTACCAGTTCTTCAGATAAATAATTTGGATACGTCATATGCTTTCTACGGTTTATATAGTTTTCATTGATAATCAGCATTTGAATTTAACGTTGATCTCTTTGACAATTTTATACTAAATGAACTATATGCGTTTTAAAACTAGTATTGTCGAAGGAACACATGTGTGGTCTGATATAATCAGTTGATATACACATTTACTGACATTGTGAGGGAGGGACAGGCTGACGAACCGACCGAAGACAGAGAAGCAGTCCCTAACTGTAAAGACAAAGCAATTAAATAAGAGTTCCTGTTGTCATTATTATTCATACTACAATGTGAAGCTTACAAAGAAATTAGAAACACTTATATAAAACCTTATTTTTTATAAAAGACCAAGCGTTTATAAGTTTGTTGAACTATTAAATTGCAATAAGAGATCAACTATTGTAAAATTATGCAATTTTATCAGAAAGGCCTTATTAATATGAAATGAGTATGTATTAAATATTTTATGATATGTAAAATTTGCGACCAAATAGTATGGAAAATACAGGCAAACATTCAAACTTCTTTCTAATGTAGGTTGTTGCATACTGCTTAGATATATGTCATTTATCGTTGATAGTGCTCAACAGTTTTATATATTTCTAATTACCCATTACTCACATACTATAAGCTTCAGATCATCTAAATAAGATAATTTTGAGGTAATATATGTAGGTGATTGACAGTATGAATTTGGATTCACACTCTCCTAAACTTAATGTAAATGTAGGTAAATGATGAGATACATGTATTTGTATAAGTCGATTAAAATCTATCTATCATGTACATTTCCAACAACTTACACAAGAACCATTGATACTATTTAAAAGCGGCGCACGCTTTCTTACTTTTCTTCAACGTGTTCACTTATTAGTCGCCGGGCAGAAGCCCGCGACTTCTATTTTTAATAGGTTTTCGGAAATGACATGGGAGGGGGGATTATTATTAGAAAGAAACACATTTAGATGTCTTGAACATATTACAATTGTGTTTGTTTAAAAACACTAAGTAATGACACATCTAAAATGAAATCAATATTCCGATGTTTTAGGTATTTTCAGTTTCTTTATTTTGACTCGCATTTATGTTTTTTGTTTTATTTACGAAGACAAAACAGTCCCTATTAGCTAGACTGAAATACTTTATTTTACACTATATACTACATGTTATCAAAAGGCGATAACTACAAACCTTTACGTCGCACAGTCTAATTATTTGTTTACATACCAACTGCGTAGATCAATCTCCTTTGCAGAGAGCCGCTCTTTACACTCACTTACAAATAGTAAATCATAGGTGATTTAAAATGTTTATTTGGTTCGAAACAAATGAAGAAAAGAACAAACCGAGATTAAACTGGTTTTAATAGAAAAATTACTTTGAACGAACACTCTCTGCCTATAAAGAGAGTTTCAAGAACGACATCTCTGCGAATAAGAAAGAATCGGGTCTTTCGTACAAAATTATTTCGTCCTTGACAATTTTAAATGTGTCATTTAATTCCCTAAAGGCATATTGCTTCCGATCTGCATATTGGTATGCATCATTGACACAAGGGCGCTCATCATACTATAATTTTAAAACATGAGTAGTTTGTTATTTTCATTATAAAAAAGGAAGGAAAGAATTAAAATAAATTAACATGTTGTAGGGCTCAGTTTATGTTCGAAATTAAGTTTAAATTATACAACAATTTCAATGAGATTTAACTGTTTAGTTGATATTATATTTCGAAGGTGGTCTAATTTATAAATATTGGACTACATTTCAACATTTGTTAAAGTATGATATAATTAGGATGCCAAGCTAATATCATTTTGAGAAAACTCATGTCTTCAGCGATTTAACCCTTATCTCATTGTTTTAAAAGTAGATTGCTGCAAAGGTGTCCACTGTTGACTTAAATAGAGGAAAGGTAAAATGACGTGCTATTGCATGCAAATCCTAAATTGTCTGTTTTGTGGTTTTATTGAAAAATAATAAAATTCAAATATTCTGACAAACATCTTGAAAAGTGTATGTGTAATTCACAAATCTTATAATTATTCCTTAATGAAAGCACTGTATACATACTAAGACTAATGATCGGCAAGATAACTCTATTACTGTTTATGATCAATAATTAGTTGGTTGTGTGTATGGTCAACCTACTTTGGAATGGAGATTGGTCATAAACAATGAAAGGCTTCAATTATCATTCACTTCGTTGACAAAACAATGCAAGTTATGAAACATTTTCACTTGACCCCACCCCTGATGTTCCAATATGCCCCTCAGTTGATAACTGTTTATTCAACTACTATAATGTTAGTGTTATGCATAACTGCAGTATGGATTTCCGGCGACATTGATGCGTTGCATCAACTTTCTCTTGTACTGTTTTAGTGTATATTTTAGAAAACAATCAACTACTCACGCTCGACTTGTAGGTAACACGATGTGAAAATCTTTCCATGATCATTCCGTACTTCACACATATAATTCCCAGTATCTTTTTCTTGGCAACACGGTATCTCCAAACTGAGAAAGCCTTGCTTTTTCTGCGAAACAAGAGTCAAAGCGGTTTGATAATCATGTTTGAAGTAAGCGTTATCCGATTCTTCATTATGCCAATGCAAGAATAGGCTGCTTTTAAAACAAGCATGATATGAAAATATTGTATGATACGTTAATTACAACGATTTCCCACGATTGCTTTGACGTTTGCAGATAAGGCTGCAATTGTCGTATGTATCAGGGAAAGGGTTAAATACATATAGGATTAAAAAATTCATTTAAACAGTTACTTTTGCGGGTCTGTTTTCGTGTCAGCGACATTTAATTCTAAACAAAGACCTATCTTACAATGTCATGCCTTAATCATGGTCTACTAAGTGACTCAATACTTTAAAGTTTGTATGACTGACTTCCGGCCTTGGTGCCCATGATTGCGGCGATAGCAATGCAAAGTAAAATACTGGTGTCGGAATAGACTTACCAGCATTACATGTACTTATAATAAAGCCAGGCAATACCGTTGTATAACTGTAATACTTTTGACATCGGCACTAAACACTCCTACTCAAGTGCATTTTCTTACAGAGCCATACCCTAATAAAATGTGCCCCTTCGTCATAAACTTCTTTGTTATCTTTGTACCATCTGATCCGTAGCGGGGGTTTACCCTTGAGAAGACAGCCTAGCACAACAGAGACGCCGGCCACGGCACATTTACTACTCAGATGAACGGGAAATCCGAGGGTTTGGTCGTCGTCCAAGCTCCATTTCATTATGAACTTCCGGATGGTTTCCGAGTCGCATATTTTACTGGTTAACAAGTCCACTTCATTCGGAAGATCTGCAGCTTTTCTGGCTTTGATTTTGTCGGCCAAGGAGTAATCAAAAGTTTTACTGTTATTTGGTATGAATTCGTCGTCAGGATTTTCTGTAAAATTCGAATAAACCGACTCTGGCGTCAAAACAATGCAAGTTGATATGTGTTAACAGAGTAGGTTCTGATTAGCCTTTGTATCTGTTCAGTTTTATCAAAATGCTCAAAACTCTAATGTCTTATTTTAAATTATAACGAATAAACGATTGAACTTGCAGAGAATATAGATCTAGTTCTATGTCTAGATAATAAGATGAACTTACTTCCGAATTTGAACAATACAGAAATTTTAATAAAATGACGCTTAATACAGCATTCGTATTCGTTACAACTGACTGGCTGGTGTCGGGATAAATGGACCAGTAGTACTAGTACCTTACCCAGGAAACTCCGTGATATAACTGAAACATTGTTGAAAGCGGCGTAAAGCACCAAACAATCGAACCATGATACCAAAATTTGAAATATTACATTGTTTTCTAATGGCGTATTAAAGCATGCGACTATAAATATGTCATATCAGGTACCGGTTTAAAGTGGTCTGCTGCATATTCTTCAAACTACCAAACGAGCGTTATTCAAAGTAAAGAAACAAACATCAAGCTAACCTTGTACTAAGAGTTTTGCATCGCAGGCCGCCCAGCCAGACGAGTTCATGACTTTGCATTTGTAAATTCCTCCGTCGCGCAGCTTGGCACGTCGGACTTCAAGCGTCTCCACTCCATCATCGCTATGTGTTAGATGATAACGGGCGTCTGATCCAAATCCATTGGCGTCAATTCCAATTTCATTGCGAAACCTACAACGTATTGAATATATAGTCGTAGGAATAATTGCAAAGAACAAATGAGTTGTTGAGGGATAAGTCACAACTTGGCATTTATTTGAACAGGGAAAGTTCCGATCATCCTGTCCATCTGTTCCTTTTTTTTTTGCAATTGTATCCACAAGTTTACAGATGCTTCAAACACTCTTATGTAAATAATATATTAAAAGTGTTTATCTTGATCAAAATGAGCGGAAGCACATGCTGCTCTGGGTCAACATTGCACACGAAAACCAACTTGTATCTTTATCAATGGACAGGCTCATATTACCATTTGTGTTTATTTGCACAACGCTGTTCGAAATTCAACCATTATGCTCGTGCGATTAGTGTATATCCATGTATGCCATCGCATCTAGGCATTTTGATCGGGCAATTGCCAAATAAGTCATAGGTTTCAAGAAACTCATTTAAAGCAGCGTCCATTTTGATTCTTAGCCACATCGTTTCCACATGTGTAATAATTACGGTTGGTTTTCGTAGAGAACCGCTCATATGTAATAATTATCAAACTCGGTGATATTGATGGCGTAGATGTATTTCATTCTCATATATCTATACACGTGACTGCTTGCGATAGACAAGCCCCAGTTGATGGTGTAAATTTAATTCAACCCTTTCCCACATACATTTATTGCCTTGTAGACGACTTTGAAAATCTGAAGATATGGAAGCTTTCTGAAAATGGATGCGTTATAACGGTATGTAGTTGACAAAAGTCGTTTACTGCAGCTTCGTCAAAATGCGTCTGTAGGTTAGAGGTGTTAAGGGAAGCTATCATAATATCTATAAGGTTTACCAGTCATGATATATTGCATTTGAAACTCCTCGGGCTAATTCGTCAACTCGAGCCAAATGCCCGTGTGTAAGGCGCACTTACTATTACTTCTTTGTAACCAAGCCAAGGCAAATAATAATTCTGTCGCCGTGAAATGCCGTTGTAAACGCTATTAAAACAAAATAAACCAATATTGACAACTTACCATTTCACTTCCGGTTCCGGTTTTCCAACGGCTTTACATCGAAATTTGAAGGCCTTGTCTTCAGTGACCACGGCATTATCAACATATATCTCAAATGTGGGGGCGACTTCTTTATCTATCTCACCAAAATCTGTAAATGGTGGATAACACCAAATAAATGTGCGGGCAAGTTGTTTTCTGAACAGCCAGTAGTCCTTAGAAATCATGTTTGATTTAAAATGTTTGTGAAATATAGTTCACAGGATACAAAAAAGTATAATAAAGTAATACAAGAGGGCCAAGATGGCCCTTAATCGATCACCTGAGTGATGGTATAGTAGCAAAACATACTAAAATGATGTATGTCAAACTTCAGAAAAGTATGGTATCTCAAAAATATAAACAAAATGTTGGGTAATTCAGAAGGCCCTTAACTAAATGCTATCAGGTCAACTCTTTGTAAGTCTGTGTTGCGATTGCATGGAAGACTCGACATGTTACCTGTGGGCATCTAGTTATGCTTTTCTCTTTATTTACTATATTTAAACTAGATTCTAAAAGTTTTTCCTGTGCTCAGAGTTTTGGCGAGTGTATCTGATTGGTCAGAAAAAAATCGTTTTCCAAATTGACGAATCAGAAAGGTTTATTTAGAGTCCATGTCTTAACATAGAGTGTTAAAGTTTTGGGCAATGGCATGTCTCTTTGATAATTTGATTTAAATAGCTACAATGAAAATAACCCCCAAAAATACCACATGTTGATGACGGTTCTATCGCCAGTCGGCCTGCTTACCTATAACTCTGACGGCGCATTTAGCGGCAGACGTTCCAACGCCATTCGTTAATTCACACCGCCATTCTCCACTATCGTTTACGTTGGCCGCATTGGTGGTCAGTGTGCATATACAAGCCTCCATCTGGTTTATGGGTCCCATGATACAGTGCCTGTGAATAGAGAAGTATTTTAGTGAAATAAAGACTGGCATCTTATTTGTGTGCCGTGGTAATTACACTAGGAGGCACCTCGTAAAATTGTCCACCAATACGCACGTATACTGTTGCATAGCATGCAAGGACAGAATATAAACACTGGTATATTTTTTCAGGATGGGGACTTCACTCAAATGCTCAAATACTGCTGGCTCAACGTTATGTCGTATATATGTTATTAAAATAATTTCTTTAACCAGCAGCTGTGTTTGACTGTTATTATGCCACAGTATGCAAGAATTATTGACACTTTGAACAGCCATAGTCTCGTCAGAGACCTCACTCCTCGTCTACATGTATATAACTCTAATATGCATATATAGACAAAACACATGCACTGTAGCCCCACTCGTTAATATATTTTTATTTTAACCCGTTACGGAAAATTAATAAGACCCAAAATCTCATTTTCCGTATAAATGTAATTTACTCTAAGATGCATCTCTAGGCAAAACACATGCACTGTAGCCCACTAGTTTTATGTTAATATATTTTATTTTAACCCGTTACAAAGAATTAATATGACCCCACTGTTACTTTCCATCAACATGTATATAACTCTAAGATGCATCTCTAGGCAAAGCACAAGCACTGTAACCCCGCTCGGTGTACGTTAATATATTTTTATTTTATCCCGTTACGAAGAATCAATAAGACCCCACATCGCTAGGCGCTGCTCATGTGTTTTTGCACAAAGTTCATGATTTGGTTAATACTGTCATGTTATAGTTTATTATCTGCAGGCTGCTTCCAGCCTACATAGGATTAAGCTTACTGAGTTATCTCACACGCAAACTCGACCATCGAAAATGTGTGACCTGTGAAACACCTGTGCCGACGCAAAGTCTGATCGATATCTTTCCCTATAGGAAAAGGATGTTTTAAAATTGTTATACCACACCGAGCAATCCGGATTGTGTTAGCACAAACCACCAGAACAATTACACCATTTAACTAACAAACGTACGAAATTACTGACAATTAATGATTTCAGAGTCACAATTAACATTAGTGATTTCGGGTTCACAATATACGTTTTTAATTTTTAGTTATATTTCGTTGGGGTTTTACGCAGTTTTCATCATAAGTTCAGTTATATCGCAACGACAGTTTACTTATTCATGATCCCTGGTTAAACGAATCAGTACTAAGCAAATAAATGTGCCTTGCCCATGGGCACTCCGCCATGACCGCCGCGACTAGAGATCGAACCCAGTACGCCCACTTCCAAATCGTCGACACTAACCACACGGCCACTTCGGATTCCTCATAATATTAGTGATTTCAGGTTGACTTAAAGGCGTATTAAGTGTCGAGATTTTGTACAATATGTATGCTGGTGCCTCTGACATATTGAAATAAATATACTCTTCCATTTTAGAGTGCTCGCAGTGATAGGATAATCTGAATATTAACCAGCGATAACGTTACACTTATATAACGAGACTATTAACCCTTTCCCTCATATAGACGCTTTCTGACGCCTCTGCAGCAGACGGCGTTTTGAAAACATAGTGACAAAAGAAGAAATTGCACAAAACGTGCAATTTCTCCTTTTGTCACAATGTTTTTCACTTTTAGTCATAGGTTATCCATTCAATTATAGAGATTTTCTATTTTCTGACAAAATATGTTCAAAGTCATCTACTGCAGAATTGTTGTATGAGGGAAAGGGTTAAACAAGAAAGTCGGAAGGTCGGTTCTCCAGTGGCGTGTCTCAAATTAGCGCAACGTCTCATACGTGCTGAAGCGTTATGACACATCCTCAGCAGAACAGTTTGAAAAACCTTTGGGTAAAAGGAGAAGTATGTATGATGCTAGCTTATGATGAGCAAGTTCCACTTTTCTCAAAATGTTTTCAACTCTTTTCAATAGTTATTATTTACCATAGGATTCTTAGATTGTCTCAAATGTGTATTCAGATGAGTTTGCTGTATTTATGTGGGAAAAAGTGTAAGTCATTGATCACACACGTGGTTCTGTTTAGATATGTGTAACCTGTATTGTCATAGATCACCTCTTGATAACACACCAATTCATAATGACCCTCTAACAACATTCACGTGGGAACACTGAACTATACTTAACTCTTTCAGAGCCAAGGGCAAAGTTTGAGGTTTTTGCAAACAATACAGATTCAGGCGAGTCAGCTCGTAACGAGCTGTCTCACATGAAATCAGCATTGTTTGCCTTTTAGTTATAAATATATTCCAAAAGTCTTATTACAAGAGAAATGGAAACGCCCGAATTTGAACATGAAAGAGTCTACTTTAAACAATTCGGCGCTGAAAGAGTTAATTAATAGTTTAGCTACGTCTATGTTGGAAGGTAGCAGTATGCCTGGCAAGAATTTTGTTGTGCAGAACAGCTTCGATAAAGCCCGGAAACACGTGTTATACCACCCTGATTTAACTACAATACCGTTGAGAACGGTTTTAATTCTTTCAGCGCCGAATTTCGCAAAGTAGACTCTTCCATGTTCGAAAGGAATCCGCCGTGGTCGAGTGGTTAGCGTCGGGGATTTGGAACCGGGCGTCCCGGGTTCGATCCCTATATTCGGCGCGCGAATGTCATGGTGGAGCGCCCTTGGGGCAAGGCACATTTTCTAGACTAGTACTGGTTTGTTTACCCAGGGATCATGAATAAAGTGAACTGTCGCCGTGATATAACTGAAATAATGTTGAAAACGGCGTAAAACAAAATGCATGTTCGAAATCGAGCGACTCCGTTTTTCATATTATAATAGTTTTTAAATATTATGATAACTAACATATTGTGATAATAATGCTGATTTTAGTTGAGACAGCTCGTTACGATCTGTATTGTTTGCAAAAAAAACCTCAATATTACCATTGGCGCGGAAACTTTGAGCTTAACTCCAATGGATAAATCAATATTAATATGACAGAATATCTCCTGAAAGAAGTATTCTTTCTCCGAATGTGGAAAAACAGAAAGAGATACAGATCGAGTTGAAGAAATATGTTTTAAAGAGGTATCATCATTTCTTTTACCAAATATATTTATCATTTATCTTCCCACATATGTTTTCATAAAACAAATCGCATATTTGATGAAACATAATTTGTGCCATTATTGTATACATTATGTTAGAAAATAGATCCGGCTTAGGTCAATATTGCCGGTTAACGGACAGAGCATCGCCAAAAGCCAGACACTGAGAATGACACAGCAGTAGCTACAACAGTACTAGATGACCAAAAGGCAAAGGCAGCCAAAATGAAAATAGACTCACAATAAACAATCAAACAAGATACCATCTAAAAATAATGCTTGGAAAACCACATTAAAGAGATATTTGATAACAAGATCGGTACCCGGTGCAACACTCTACGCAAAAGCAGTACGTAAGATATGTACTAATACATGTGTTCTTGATTTGTAGAACAAATTAATTTAAGACCTTTATCTTTTTAAACGCGACTTAAAACAATATTTGCCGTTATAAACTACTTTAGACTATAGTGGCAACTAAATGTGAATTAAGATCAGATTTTATATTCGTTGATATTGGTCTACAATTGTGGTAAGTTCACATCTGTATTAAATACATACATTGGCTAAATATACAAAAACCATTACGAACTATATAATAGCATTATAGTTGATAATAAGTATATGGCTATAAAATGTATTGAAATAAAACACAAACATTCATAGTAATTCATAGGAATTAAAAATCAATATTTTCAATGTATTTACTAGCGAGTCTAGACCGTTGCACATTATTGTACAATAAACGTTATATACATGCGTATCTAAAACAAATTATTTACTACACACGACTTTAAACAATATTTTGCTTATCATGTAATTCATGACTTTAAGTCGTTTGAACTGTGTTAATCTATTTCAGCGCCGAATTCCTTGAAGTTGGCAATTCAATGTTGCTAATCGAGCAAATCAATGTTTCATGTAATAAGAGTTTTAGAATATATTAATATATAAAGGGCAAGCAATGCCGATTTAAGGTAAGACAGCTAGTTACGAGTTCGCAAAAATTCAATATCGCCATTGGCGCTGAAGGAGTTAACGCCGCCCAGCACTGCTGTTAATCGTATCGTGACACCAGCGCATCAGATGTAATGTTATCCCCTCAACACAGAGACAAAGAAGGAATGCCACTACTTTCATTTTCAAAGTATTTGGGGATCAAACCTGTAATCCTGTGCATCCATATGTTGGTCTACAGTGTTTGTTAATCATCAGTCAATTTATCTTATGGATAATTTGTTCTATACATATGCAAGAAAGTGTTGGTTTGATTGAATGTTTGGTGTTTTATGCTGCTTTCAACAATTGTGAAGTTATATCACAGCGTCTCCTAAGTTACCAGTACTACTGGTCCATTTATTGACTCCAGCCAGTCAGTCGTTATGCTAACCATCGCAACCCTGAGCACCAAGGAGTTTAGCCATTACAACCATTTTTAAAGTATTTGGTATTAACCGGCCGGGGATCAAACCCTCGACCTCCCGCATACGAGGCGGAGGCTCTACCAGAACACCACCGAAGCGGTAAGAACGTGTTGGAACATGGTGGCATCGATTGAACAAATCAAGCAGCATATGGGTTAACAGGTGCCCCAGCACACATTACACGCACGTGTGTATATGAGCCGCATCTGGCGATTTGAAGTTATTATTGAATATCCGTAATGCGATCTTATAAAGGTAAATTTGCGTAAAAACTAGTACGGCTACACTTCTAGTGTTTTGCATTAATCTCTTTAAAACATATAGGCCGACAGTGAAGACTCAGGTAAAACTGTGCGTATGCACAGGTTCACCTGAGTATTCGTTGTACGCAAAATAAGACCCCATAGTACCTAGACGCGGTTCTTATATTATATATATGTCTCTGAGAGAGGGGGTCTTTCTAGGCCTTGAGATTTGGACCGACTCCAATATAACAGGTAATTATGCGCTGTTGTGTAAATATAACGATGGTGTTCAAAACGTTCGTCTGCATTAACATTGGTCTATCGTCATTTTTCAACAGCTTGTTTATATACCACCCTTGCTGTTTTTCATTGCAAGGTGTTTTTAAAAGTAGATTGCAGGGTAAAATTAATGTTAGTGTCGACAGTGTGTGTATACCACGTGACTTTTGACGTCATATGTGCATGGTCAGACAGCAATAATTGCTCTTGTTAAGAATGTAAAAACAATGGTAACTTTTTTATTTCTTCACCCTTTTTAATGAGACATGGCGCAGTCTACGCCGCTTACAATGGCCTATCTCCGGGTTTTTACAGGAGTTTGATTGGTGGTCTAGTTTTTCCAAACACTTCGACGAACCTGTTCTCAAAATCCAGTTTTGATAATGCTCCGGCTGTCGGCGATATTAATACATTTTGAGAAAAGTTTCATCGAAGTGTTTGAAGAAACTAAACCTCTAATCAAACTCAGTTGAAAACCCGGAGATAGGGCTCTGAAAGCGGCGTAGCCTGCGCCATGTTTCATTAAAAATTATGAAGAAATAAAAAAGTTACCTTTGTTTTTACTTCTAAACCGAAGTAAAATATTTCTGTCCACCGTAGCATTTGTGACGTAAAAGTCACGTGGTATACACACACTGGTCGAGTTCCCTTGTTGTTGTTTTTTTTTGCTCATGTTTTGTTATAAATATCAGGCAAAAATATTCATTTTGATATATCGTTCTAAGTGCGTAAAGGTTATTTATTATGAACATACAAAGTGTATCTAGCGAATTGGGGTCTAATAGACACTCCTCTTTGATAACATTAGCGTACAACCATAGTTTCATGTGAGAAGATTCATTTAAGTATATTTGTTTGTTTGATTGTTTGAATGGAATTTTAGTCCACTTTCAACGAAAATCAGTCATATCACGCCGTTTTCTGTGTACATTATCAACGAATATCAGTCACATTACGCCGTTTTCTGTGTACATTATCAGTACTGCTGATCAACGAATATCAGTCACATTACGCCGTTTTCTGTGTACATTATCAGTACTGCTGATCAACGAATATCAGTCACATTACGCCGTTTTCTGTGTACATTATCAGTACTGCTGATCAACGAATATCAGTCATATCACGCAGTTTTCTTTATACATTATCAGTACTGCTGGTCAACGAATATCAGTCATATTACGCCGTTTTCTTTGTACATTATCAGTACTGCTGATCAACGAATATCAGTCATATCACGCCGTTTCCTGTATACATTATCAACGAATATCACGCAGTTTTCTGTATACATTATCAACGAATATCACGCCGTTTTCTGTGTACATTATCAGTACTACTGGTCAACTTATCAGTAGTGATGTTTTCCCCGCCGTAATATTTGAGCATCAAGGCTAACATGTATGCCTACATAATTTATACGTTGACAGTGAAGATTATTTTGTTCAGAGTGTGCGTATGAACAGGTCCCGTGATTAGCGGGTTCTGACTTCGGGATTTTCCACACAAACGGCGCGTATACTGGTTTAGTCTTCAGGAAGCAAACATCGAGCGTGATAAATATAAGCTGAAAGCTTATCTCGCAATCGATGTAAAATAAATAAGTTTAAACTAACAGGCTCTCTTGATATTTTACTGTACAGAGTTACCAAAAGACGCATCATCGTAAGTGGCCGTTTAAATGTAACATTCATAAGAGCTTCCTTCTCATGGTACATTAGTAAATTGTGTTTCATATTCGATAGTCAATACATACTTAGAGGAATGAGTTTTCAATAAGGAAAATATCACACAAAAGCCCTTCCTTCAGGAATTACTGATGTTAACAATATCAGAGGGCGCCTTCTCGCAGATTGATCATCATCTTCTCTATTCGATATCAAGCTTCACAGGCAACAATGAAGTATGTGATCGTTAAGTACTGTCTTTAACCCGTAACTGTCGGAACGAGTTCTTAAAGCCTGCACCACCTGTATTCATATAGAGCATGGCCAGACATGGGACCTTACAAACTACTTTTGATGCATCCAAAAATGATTAGATTTAAAATATTTTGGATAAAGAAAGAAAGTGATGACCAAATTCCTTCTTTCCAACAAAGTTGTTGACGCTGTCAAAACGGAAAAATATCATGAGCAACTCATTATTGCATTTCTGATGGAAACCATCTTTAACTGCCTTTCACTCTTGATTCGTTTTAAAAATGACACGTGTTTGGATAAATGGTGCACATAAATGTTGCACAGTTTCAATTCGATTCTAATAAGTGTTGATTTTTTAAGATGAATCTTTAAAATATGGTCCTGGATCAGATCAGGCTTTAAATTCCATACATGTGTAACCACATCGTTTTGAAAGATATATAGCTATGCTTTTTATTTAAAAGTGTCAGAAAGCTTTTCTTAAGAACCTGGATTGTTTACATATTTTTTTCCTACATGCATATGCATTTGATGCATCTGCAGCAGACGACTTTTGAAAACAGTGTGGCTTGTGAAGAAGGGACAAATTGCTCATAATGCTTTTAATTTCATACAGGAGTAACCACTTCGTTTTGAAAGATATAGCGATGTCTTTTATTTAAAAGTGTAAGATACCATTACCTTATAACCCACATTGTTTTCATTAATCTGTCCTACATGCATCTGCAGCAGACGACTTTTGAAAACAGTGTGGCTTGTGGCGAAGGGACAAAATGCTCATAATGCTTTTAATTGGATACAGGTGTAACCACTTTGTTTTGAAAGATATAGCTATGTCTTGTACTTAAAATGGTCTGATAGCATTACCTTAGAACCCACATTGTTTTCATACTTCTTTCCTACATGCATATGCATTTGATGCATCTGCAGCAGACGACTTTTGAAAACAGTGATGCTTGTGGCGAAAGGAAAGATTGCTCATTATGCTTTAGAAAAAGAACATTTTCTTTTGCCACAGTGTTTAAATCTCTTCATCTGATACACTTTCATTTTATAGAGAGTTTTCATAGTTTTGCCTAGATGTTTCTTCAAAGTCGTCTGCTGCAGATTGTTGAATGTGGAAATCTGTAAAAAGTATGGAATGCATCTTAGTTATAATAATAAATAACATGCATATTGCAGAATTATGCACACGCCTTTGGAAAGTATGCGTAAGTGGCTGATATTTATCTATAGTTTTATTCACCGGTTTGTCGTCAACATGCAGACTGTTCTCGTAAATAAAACATTACACACAGATACAGTGCATACACATATTAGATAGAGTGCGTGTCTTACTTTCTACAAGAATAGAAACAAATGATCAATTAACAACTGTCTAATAGCATACACGTGGTTACATTCTAAACCAGTCTGTATAACCTTTCTCATGGCTAATTATTTACCGAAGTGTTGCCTGCCAAAACGTGTTATTGCTCATTAAGATAAGTAGTAAGTATGTAAATCTTTCACTTTGTCATTTTATAGTTTTAATGGTGTTTAAAGACATATTCAACAATATTTCAGTTATAACATTGCGACTCTTATATAAGTTAGCAGTATTTCTGATTAGTTAATTCAGAGATCATCGCATTAGGATAGTCGTAAGTATTCCTGATTAGTTAATTCAGAGATCAGCGCATTAGGATAGTCGTAAGTATTCCTGATTAGTTTATTCAGAGATCAGCGCATTAGGATAGTCGTAAGTATTCCTGATTAGTTAATTCAGAGATCAGCGCATTAGGATAGTCGTAAGTATTCCTGATTAGTTTATTCAGAGATCAGCGCATTAGGATAGTCGTAAGTATTCCTTGTTTGTTAATTCAGAGATCAGCGCATTAGGATAGTCGTAAGTATTCCTGATTAGTTCATTCAGAGATCAGCGCATTAGGATAGTCGTAAGTATTCCTGATTAGTTCATTCAGAGATCAGCGCATTAGGATAGTCGTAAGTATTCCTGGTTAGTTAATTCAGAGATCAGCGCATTAGGATAGTCGTAAGTATTCCTGATTAGTTCATTCATAGATCAGCGCATCAGGATAGTCGTAAGTATTCCTGATTAGTTAATTCAGAGATCAGCGCATCAGGATAGTCGTAAGTATTCCTGGTTAGTTAATTCAGAGATCAGCGCATTAGGATAGTCGTAAGTATTCCTGATTAGTTCATTCAGAGATCAGCGCATTAGGATAGTCGTAAGTATTCCTGATTAGTTCATTCAGAGATCAGCGCATTAGGATAGTTGTAAATTTTCCTGATTAGTTCATTCAGAGATCAGCGCATTAAGATAGTCGTAAGTATTCCTGATTAGTTAATTCAGAGATCAGCGCATTAGGATAGTCGTAAGTATTCCTGATTAGTTCATTCAGAGATCAGCGCATTAGGATAGTTGTAAGTATTCCTGATTAGTTCATTCAGAGATCAGCGCATTAGGATAGTCGTAATACTCTTATAGCAATCGTGAGTGACAATGAAGGAAGTCAATCCTGACTGCTACTGTTTTTAAAGTCTTTTGATTGACCCGACCCCGTATCGAACCCGGGTGTCCCGCTCACGAGACGGAGACTTTAATCACCACACCTCTGAGTATATTACTCTTTAATACTCTGTGGTCATTTTCAGTTCTAAAATATATCGTACAGGTTCCTGTTCTCGAACCGTACCTAATCTCGAACCTTTAGTTCAAAGACTGTTTATATATTTCCAAAAACGCATTATACGTAATAAATGTTATGTGGACCGATGTTTTGTTTACTTACACATAAATTGTTGAATTTAATCGTAATTATTGTTGGTTTTTGACATGAATTTATAAGTATAACCATGAGCTCTGATAAATGTTAAGAGGTTCGAGAACCGGTGTTTCCATGCTACCTTAGTTTAAGCAGCTTTTCAGGGAATCACCTGTCACTTAATAGTTCCAGTCGACATTGCTTGTAAATTGTGCCAAGGTAGCATCCAACTAAAGAGTTATTAGTGGGTAATTTACGACTGCCAATGCAAAAAGTATTTAGCTGAACAAATGATTGAATCCTTGACGTCTAGTCTAGATTGTTCGACAACTAGTAGATGTTCAGATATCCAGGCATTAATACTAGCTCAACCGTTCCCCTGATATAGACGACATTAAACGCTTCTGCAATATACATCGTTTGGAAACATCGTTTTAACAAACGAAGATGCTCGAGACCGGCAATTTCTCCCTTTATTCGAACTTTGACCCTCTGAAAATTAAAAGCAGACGACTCTCAAAAAGCAATTTATGTTCAAATCAAATCAAAGCACTGAAAGTGCTGTGGGACAGTACCATTGGTATGAGTGGAAAAGCTGGTCACCTGTTGCACCTTTTTGGGAAGTAACACACAGTTCCATGGTATAAGTCAGAATTGCATACAGTTCAAATATAATTATATTCAAGAAAGTGTAAACCTTTTCCCAAAGATCTTTAATAGAACTCATGAATGGTAGACAATATATATATATATACAGAGGTCCAGATAAGGAAGGGTATTCAGCTCTTTTCCCATCAATATCTCTCTTATTAGCCAACAAAACCCTATGATGTGGGTACTCAAAAGAATCGTCTCAATGAGACGATTCTTTTGAGTACCTACACCATAGGATTATATAGTCAAATAACGTATATATAATCAAACAATAATGTGATTACACTATTTGAAGATATGGGACTTTTTGCTATAATGTATTGACAAGTCTGCAGACTAATTTAGCAATATGCCATACATTAAAATATATGGAAAATTTTAGTTAATTTTCAAACATACTGAAAGTGTAGACAGCAAGAGCACCGCCAATGTCAATTGAACATCCATTACCGATCATCAATCCATGTCACTATCGCATGTTCTCCTATTGTGACAATGGTTTCAACTTTTCAGAGAGTGATGGATTTCCAACAGTATTTGCAAAATTCGTGTTACAGTAACTACCACGGAAAGTTATCAACCATTTTTTTCCCCGCTTGCAAACGCATTTTTAAGCATAAGCGGCAGACTACATTTGAGGCGGGCAATTTTCTCTTTTGCCTTTTGCCACAATGGTTTCAACTCTTTTCCATAATTATACTTTCATTTATCCTTTTCCCACATGCAAGAAATCCGCAGCAGTCTTCTTTGAACACATGCTGTGGTTATAAGTTGAAAATCTTTATAAATGAAATTATTTTATTGTTGAAAAGAGTAAAGAAATGTGGCAAAAGGGGGAAATGCCATAATGTTTTCAAATGACGTCTGCTACAGAGGCATAATAACGCGTGTGTATGAGGGAAGGGGTAACATAGATTTCCACAATGGTTTCAACTCTTTTCCATAATTATTCTTTCATTTAGCCTTTTCCCACATGCAAGAAATCTGCAGCAGTCTTCTGCTGATTTCACGTTGTAAATCTTTATAAATGAAATTACTGTGGCAAAAGGGGAAAACACCATAACGTTTCAAATGACGTCTGCTACAGAGGTATAAGAACGCGTCTGTATGTGAAAAAGGGTAACAGAGATTTCGATATTTTTACCTAGATGTTTTGGAAGTCGTCTGATAAAGGGTTAAGCAACATCTCGTATACAGTAGTTAATTCTATCCCACCTGCATGTTGACGCATTCGAAGCAGAGGACAATAGGAGAAGTTGCTTACCATGAGCAATTACCAGGGGCGTAGCTTGGCAATAATCAATGTGTAGGCCGTCTCGTGAGAAAATCAACATTGTGGACTCTGCGTAAAGTATCGACCCGGACCAGCCTAAGCATGCCACACAGGCCCACCCGGATATACACTTTTCGCCTCCTGTGGATTTTCTGTTTCAGGAATCACTACTCTATCTATCCCCCCTTAAACGGAATGTGTCGGCCGGATCAGTCTGCGCGGACAGCGCAGGCTGATTTGGTCGATACATTACGCAGATGTGTCAGCCGGACCGGATCAGTCTGCGCGGATACTATACAGTAGTTAACCCTATCCATCTACAATTTGACGCATGTGCAACACATGCCATTTGAATACATCGTTGCAGAATGAGAAGTTAATTTGCGTGAGCAATAACTCTTTTAGCAACATTATTTTCAACTCTATTTTATTAATTATATAATTATTTATAGATATTTTCATATATTTTTGACATAGATGTTTTCTGTTTCTGTGTTGTATGTGGGAAAGGGTTAAATCGTGCACAATAATTAACGGATATCACTAATTTAAATGCCGTTCGAACTAAATTGTTGCATTTTCACCAGATCACAGCATGGTCGATTGTTTACATACAAGACTGACATTGAGGTAAAAAGATTGTTCCATATATGTCAGCTTTCTCAAAAAATGCAAAATACATCTTCTGACAAACGGTTAAGATGTAGCCCAAATAGTTGTTCGAATAAATTCATGTCAGTGAACTATACATTAATTGTTGACAGTTTGTATATGTGAGTAGGAACAGTTAATAAACATGATCACGAAGAGTTTATTTACGTGACCAAATACAGCCAATATGCACGTGACTGTGTTAGATTCGTATTACGTGACCAAATACAGCCAATATGCATGACTGTGCTTGATTCGTATTCGTGACCAGGTACGGTTAATATATGTGACCACGAATATCTAAAAAGCATGACCAAGTGTAGTAAATGCGCGATACTTGGAATAGTTCGTATAGGCGACAACTTACTGCTAATGTGCGTGAACAAAAAGCATTGCGTTAATATACGTGACAAAGTACGGTTAATAAACGTAACTAGGTACAAAACGTGCGCAGGGGCATAGCTCCCTTTAGGCACTTTAGCTCTGTACGCACGTGCCTACACATTTTTTCTCAAAATGCCCCAAAATGCAGCTGCGGCGATAGACATCTGCGTAATGTATCGACCAGATCAGCCTGCGCTGTCCGCGCAGACCGATCCGGCCGACACATTTCGTCTTAGGGGGATAGATGTATAGAGTAATTATTCCTGAAACAGAAAATCCACAGGAGGCGAAAAGTGTCTATCCGGGTAGGCCTGAGTGGCATGCTTAGGCTGATCCGGATCGATACTTTACGCCGGGTCCACAATGTTGATTTTCTCACGAGACGGCCTACACATTGATTATTATAAAGCTACGCCCCTGGTGTGTTTGATAACGAACATATCATGATTGTATCTATTTGACCAGGTATAGCATAGTGTAAGGTGTCGGACGTTATTATACATGTATAGAAGCCTGGCCTTGGTATAATTAGTTATATATGCTGGGGAAGTACGTATAGGCAGAGGCACATAAAACAACGGCAGCATTGTCTGTAATACGTGTGAAGATTTTCCTCCTGATACAGACGGTTGTATACACCCCTGCAGCAGACAAACAAAATAGGAAAATGAGTAATTAATAAGAAATAGCATTTTCTCCGTTTCGCACAACGTTTTGAACTTTGTTTTACAGGTTTGTTTTACATTTTCCAGATGTGACTGAAATAGCACATCAGGTAAACCGATTGATATGTAAAGCATGTAGTTGATTTTGTTTGATTGATGTTGATTGATTGATTGATTGATTATTTGATTGATTGATTGATTGATTGATTGATTGATTGATTATTTGATTGATTGATTGATTGATTGATTATTTGATTGATTGATTGATTATTTGATTGATTGTTTGATTGATGTTGATTGATTGATTGGTAATTTGATTGATTGATTGATTGTTTGATTGATTGATTGATTGATTGATTGATTATTTGATTGATTGCGCACAAATATTAAGCCGAATATGTTGTCGGTTACATCACGGGCGCCAGTTCACCTAACCATGTGTTTCTTGGCGTTTTCGCTTAAGTACTTCACACAACATATTGACAGTCAACTGGTTTACGTGTTACCTTCCCATATCGACCATTTAACTTATTGGTGGAAGACGAATGACGCTTGTCTCATTGGCTTCAGTAAATTGTCGAAAATAATAAATGGTCATCCACTGTAGATCCAGATAAACTGAAATTCAAATTAGTTGGTTTTCGAGGAACGCTGGTCTCGTGTAGAAAACAATGAAAGCTGTCAGAACATAGCGGGTTGTATACAACATCTGTATGTTGGTAAAAGTACTACCACCACTTCGTATATATACATTAGCTGCTATCTGTAAAGTATACATGTATGTATTTATACAGGTAGCATGTCACTTGTACTGTATGAAACGCACAGAACATATATACATGCATACATGTAGCATAAAATGCCGTCGATCCGCGAAAGCTCAGTCGGTACAGACCAATGTCCAATTCCACCAACATTACTTTGCGCTTAGTAATACATTTAAAAATACTTAAAAGTATATTTCATCAATTTTGTTACCCTTATAAAAATGCCAGAAGATTCCATTTCTTAACAAGTATTGTTGGTCAGCAAGGTAACTATTTATGTCAACTTAGTCATTTACTGCAAAACATACCACCATTCATGTTTTACAAAATATTAGTGAAACACAAATGATGAAATTTGCTTTTTATGTATTAAAGTACTTTTGGCGCTAATCTAAGTTGGTGGAATTGGACTCAGGCTGAGCTTTTTTAATCTACAACCCCGGCTCGATCCTTACTCTTTCCGGCAAATGACAAAGTTTATTGTGACTAGCGTCAATGGACTAGATGGTATATGTGGGGAGGTATTTAATTACCTGGAAAGAAAGTTGTGTGTAGTATACGGGGTGAGAAGGCATGGAAACTGGTCTCCGTGATATAAATCGTTGATAAGGCGTTAAACTTTAATCAACGGATAAATCAATGCAATTATCTCGTAGAATAACAAAACCATTTTACATGCAATCAATACTTATGAAGTTCTGTTCTGTTCTGTTCTGTTCTGAAATCTTTACACTTGATACAGATGACTTTTGAGTACCCTCTAGCATTTAACAATCGAAAACATTGTCCAAAGATAAATTGCTCAAAATGAGCAATTTCTGATTTAGCAAAAATGTTCTTCAAGTTTCCAAAGTAGACAGGCCTATAATTACCAAATCAGATGGTATTAAATGGTTAAAACACCAGTTGTATATATGGCATTCGATAGTAAGAACTTTTTCTCTGTCTTTTACCATGAAGCAAAATTAGCGTGTACATACACACAAAAAGAGTATTGTAATCGTCATGAGCAATTTCCTTTTCTGCCACAATGTTTTCAAAAGTCATCTTCAATGCATGAGCGTCAAAATGTGTCTGCAGGTGGGAAAGGGGGGTTAATTGACGCACTAAGTAAGTTATACACATGAATGTATTGTACAAGTTAAGAGGGAAAAGCGGAATAAGTAACACATTAGTCATAGTGAGGTTGCAGATTCCTTTTCCAATCGAGTAGGGATTATCTCGCGAAATGAATGTAATCTCCATGATCACTCTCACCGTTCACCTGATGCATGCGATATCGCAAATCCAGAGCAGACGACTTTAAAAATATTATGGGAAAAGAACAAATTGTTACAAACAAGGAATTTCTATTTCTCCAACAACGTTTCTAACGTTTTACTTATACCTTTCATATGTTCAACGGATATAATCATTGATTTGAATTTTAAATCGCTTTCAAAACTTTTTATTTTATGTAACGACCTGTTCACGTAAAAGTGTTTTTGTTTGGCTCTCCTGCACAAGTTTATACATTCGGATAGGTTCAAAGCATACTAGTTAAACGATAAAACAGAAACTATGGGTAGTAGAAGATGAGTGGAGAAATATAATCGAGTGCATTTCCCCTCTAATACAATGTATACCATATACTCCCTAGTTTAACCCTTTCTTAATAACATACGTATTTGCTATGCTATGCTACTGCAGCAGACGACTGTTGAAAACAATGTGGAAAATTGAGAAATTTCCCAAAACGAGCAACTTCTCCATTTGCCTAATGCTTCAATCGTTTTGGTGATTATACCCTCAAACATTTGAACCGTCCCGCGAGAAAACCAACATAATGAGCATAAGCATGCCGCGCAGGCTAACCTGCACATACACTTTTCGCCTCCTGCGGATTTTCTGTTTCATGAATCATTACTCTATACTTCTCTCCCCTTTAGACGGAATGTGTCGGCCCGGAGCAGTATGCGCGGACTGCGCAGGTTGATCTGAGTCTATACATTACGCAGACGCCATAATGTTGGTTTTCTCGCGGGACGGCTCATTTGCACTTCCCATAGTTTTCCCTGTATGTTTTCTGATGTGTCTACTGCAGTTTTAATGTAACTGGAAATGAGTTTAAAACTCTTACCTCGATTCAAATCTATCCCTAACAAACTGTCTATTTTAACTCTGTTCCACTCGATTTAACTCATCCTTGAATATCACTCCGCGTTACAGAAACGAACATGTTGGTGAAGGTGAACTCTCTATCTACACACCTCACACCACCTAGTTCCGAAAGTAAGGAACGGTATACAAGTGTAACGTATGCTATAAGCGAATCATTATGAGAGAGAGCCCAGTCATGAAGAAAAGCGTCGATATCGACAATTTCGGAAGTCTATTTAAACTCGTATATATATATCAATTAAAGTCTAAGCAATATCTTCCCTTCCCACACTGTTTTCAAAAGTTACATGTGTCATATACACTGGTGTAAACTGATTGATTTATCAGATTGAGGTTGGAGATACAATTTCAGAAAACATCAACAACAACATTATCAGCGGCTGTTTCAGTATCTGTGTCCGCTTTTCGATGGCTCATCACGAAAGGGTTGTACCCGATTGTAAGGCGATTTGCAGTTACAACGGTTTCGAGCTGCTTCGTGATGAGCATTGCCTCCTTTTCACGAAATGTTTTCATGTTTTTATATCAAAATTGCTCTTCAATCCGCCATGATGTCAGAATATCTCAAGGGTTAATACAAATCATCGAAAATACACACGAATCGTCTGTTTACCTGTAATTATGTCTCTATCATTTCTCCAACACTCCTAGACTGGAACACGTACCTACAGTTAACGTAGTATATCAGTACTGGAATAATGAGCCCGTTCCTCGGGAAATGTACCTTCGACTTTTATCAAAAGCGTAGAACCAGATCAGCCTGTGCATCTGATCAATATCCACACTGTTCACACATTACTGACACAAGCTTCTATCAACTTGTATAGATTATGAGCAGATGTAGCAGACTGACCCGAACCTGTATTGTTTAGGATTGCTAGAGTGTACCTTTTCCAAGCGACGGGCTCAACTTTAATCATTAGTATCTCTGTTAGTTATTATACTCTTACAACGAGTGTGCAGCGGACGACATTGAAAACATATTAGCAAAACTATACATATACGAATTAACGTATAATTAATGCAGAAAATGGAGAACTTGATCAATATAATATGAAGCATTTCTTCATTTGTTGTCACAACGGTTTCAAAAGACGTCTGTTGAACATGTTTTCAAATGCGTGAGCTGTCTCTATATGAACGTATTACTATTGAATAAGGTTGAAATATTAAAGCAAATGGCAACTTTGCTCAATATAAAACATTTCTCCTTTGGTCACAATTGGTTTCAAAAGTCGTCTAATGAACATATATGTTCAAATGCGTCAGCTGTCTATATATGAACGTATAACTATTGAATGAAGTTGAAAACATCGTAATAAATGGCGAACACGCTCGATATGAAGCATTTCTCCTTTTGTCACAATGGTTCCAAAAGTTTGCTGCTGAACATGTGTTCTAATTCGTTTGCATGTTTGAAAGAGTTATCCCCCTAGCATTTAGTTCTAGCTGACAGAAGAAACATTCGTGTCTTACTAATAACATGTACCGCCTCGGTGTTGTAGTGGCTGGGCGTCCGACTCGTGTGCTGGAGGTCGCGGGTTCCATCCCCGGCCGGGACATACCCAAAACTTTAAAGACAGTAGTTAGTGTTTTCCCTCCTTAGACTGATTCACAGGTGTCCGGATAAATTGTCACGTAGTACTGGTAACTTACCAAGAAAACGCAGTGATAGAACTGAAACAAAACTGCTTTAAGAAGCGTAAAACACCATACAAACAATGTAGTGTGAACGAGTGAAACACATTTTTACTGAATTAATAATAAAACAGATGGACTGTTTTCAGTTTACAAGACTCTCCCCTCTGGTGGGTACACAAGTCATGTACATAGATTGGAAACAGTCCGTCTATTGATTTCATTTAGTAAAACAATATGCGAGCTTGAACTAGATCCTACGAAGGGAGGATTTAAGATATTATCATGAGAGAGTCTGAGCAAATTAATGGTAATTCAATGCAGACACAAAACCTTTACACTAGGGACTTATTCCAGTCTAATCTGTTTCGGTATAAGTGGGATAATAATTATTATATATTTGGGTTACAGAACATATCATTGTGTAAAACCTAGCATCATAACAGAGATTCACATGCATAAACCAAGTTAAATATTTTGTCTTTTTCTTTTGATATAAACTTTATGTTTCTCTATCAAACCATAAAGAGCCGTGCATGTCTCTGTCTGGAATTTACTTTCTCTACTAAAGTGACATTCACTACGAAATAATAGAATACCTCACGTCAGGTTATTCTTCGTTTACGGTCATTTACGGGAATAAGCTGTCAGGAATATGTCTGTTTCTTTGCAGTCTGATCAGAAGCTTTAGTGTTAGCAGGTTATTCAGCCAGTCATTCTGTAAATGTCTGGGGGTTGGTATGTACTGTAGCACGAGCGTCACGGAGCGAATGCCATCGCTCGTCTATTGTGTTCAATGTCGAAACAGGGGTATTATTAATGCCCGAGTTATGTGACTTGGTATTGACATGCGTATTGTTCCTAGGATCATGCGTACTAAGTTTCATTTAAAACAAATTGAACGGCTCTTGAGTTATGAGGTATGACTAAATTAAGTTGGGTTACGACGCAGACGACGACGCAGACGACGACGCCAAGGGTATCACAATAGCCCGAAAATTATGTCAAATATAAATTGTTAATTAGCTAAGTCCCCCGAGTGTAGGACTATGTTATTTGACTGAGTTTCTAACCTTAGAAGTTACAGGAGAAATTAACACACTTATTAAGTGTTCTGCGTCATAAGTATGTAAGTGCTTTAATATCATAAATGACGTCGCCAGCGTGAAATAACGTCATTCTATTTTTTCGGTATATAACTAGTGTAATAACAATGCAATACAAAATTTCATTAAACTCGTTTAATAAAATGTCGTATTGAATGACCACTCATGTAATATCCTCTATATACATGCTAAGAAGAAACACGTACTTGGATATATCATAGGTAAAAACCTAGTTCTGTCTT
>JASEVX010000007.1:7184149-7266368 GCA_031761405.1 Serripes groenlandicus
AGTGATTACGCAAAGAACAAATTTCACTTAGATAATGCAGGTATATGGCTAGACATGTTACCTGACTTAAGCAACTATTCGTGTCTGCGATATGAGATCACCGGGCCGGCTGATTATGGTTGTTTAAAGTAACACTGATATTCCTTTATAATTATACTTACTAATCACTTTTCATTACAAGCAGTGTTTTCAGCTTTGCTACATTTTGGTTTTAGTACATGTATGTATGATGTCATTATTAACTGCACTGACCATGGAAAAAAGTGTACCATGGTTCTTGAACAGAAGTGGTTATAGTATAAAAATGTAAAGCTAAGCAGCCTAAATATGCCATAAGGGCCTCTGGATAAATCTTAAACTTTTAACTTATTAAAAGTTATTTATTCTAAAGTAAAATCTTACAAATTATGTTAAATCACTCTCCTATGTCTGCTTTTTGGATAGCTCAATTCACGTCATATTGATTGAGGTCACAAATTTTAAAAACACTCCCTGTATTTGGATAATGTGAACAGCACTCTGCCACTGTCTCCGATAATAGCATTGAGTTCTGTTTCTTAGCAGACAGGTTAATCATTACATTATATATAAGTACATGGCAATTCCATCAATAAAATATTCAATCATATTCATAGAAGACAGTGGTGCAGTGGTAGAGCGTTAACCTATCATACCATAGGACTAGGGCCCAGGTTCTAATCCTGTGATGATTCAGTTCTGCCTTTGGGATTTTTTCACACAAACGGTCCAAGTACTAGTTATGTTTCCAGGAAGCAGTCATCAAACATGATTAATATAAGCTTAAAGCTTGTTTCGCAGTAGGTGTAAAATTAATAACTATAATCACAACCCGAAAAAATTTAGTTTGACTATTCAAAGAATATGAGAGCTATAACAGTCACTTGTGCGTTGCGTTGGCATCGGCATTGCAACTTTGGTTAAAGTTTTGCATGCAACGCTTTTTCTCACAAACCACAGATGCTATTGCTTTGAAACTTCACACACTTATTGGACATCATCTAATGATTTTGCATGACAAGTCCCATAACTTTGGATTTAGACATGTTGGTTAAAGTTTTACATGCAAGATACTATCATGGACATATTTCTGTAACAACTAATGATATTGACTTGAAACTTCATTCATGTCTTCAGGGATGTCAGAAAGTCAAGTAAGACGACTCTTGAATGAATTTAGAACAAATCATGGCCCTGTTTGACTTTGAACATTTTGTTAAAGTTTTGCATGCAAGGCTTTTTCTCACAAACCACAGATGCTATTGCTTTGAAACTTCACACACTTATTGGACATCATTAAATGACCTAGCAGGACAAGTCCCAAATCTCTACATCAGATTTTGACACAATTATGTCCCTTTTTGGACTTAAAACATTTTGGTTAAAGTTTTGCATGCAAGATACTATCATGGACATATCTCACTCAGTAACCACTAATGATATTGACTTGAAACTTCATTCATGTCTTATTCTTAAGGTGTGTCAGACAGTCAAGTTAGATAATTCTTGTATGAATTCAGTACAAATTATAGCCCTTGTTTGACTATTACAATTTGGTTAAAGTTTGGCATGCAAGGTACTATCATGCACATATCTCATTAACCACTGTTTACTTTAGAATCAAATGGCAAATAATCGAGCTTGCTGTCTTGATGGACAGCTCTTCTTTAGAACCAGAGTTCCAGGTAAATAAGTTCTTTAACTATAAGTCAACGGATGTAATAAAATGAAATTTGATTGAATGTTTAAACTTTTAAATGAAACAATAATTTTTCATTGATGCATAATATAATTTTATGTAACAAAATATGAAAATTTCACAAAACCTCATGTTTTACAAACTTTTAGAAAAGAGATATACGTTCTGCAAAGTCTAAAACTAAAATTGAAGAGATTGATGAGGTAAGATTTAATAGGATGTAAATGCCAACATTTCAGATTCATTATCAATACTAATCTGAAAAACGATAATTATGTTTAACAATTTACATAAAACAAAGAACCTTTTATGGAAAAGACTTAAAATACTTGTTGCGCCATCAGTAATGTCCCCTTATAAGCCTTTACTATTTACCAAACAATCTAAATCTTTGAATACATGTGTAAAATTTATGAATGTTAGTGTAATTATTTAAAAAGTAGAATGCATCATTGCAAATGGAAAACATGCTCACAATGAGCAACTTCTCCTTTTGCTTTAATGCATTCAAAAGTCATCTGCTGCAAAATGCATTCATGGCATGCATGTGGAAAAGGGATAACTCGCAATGTTTCATGGTCTACGAATTCTTCTAATTCAATGTACATGTATTTATATTCTGAGTTAAAGTCTTTTAAATGTACTGGTAGATGTTTTTATTTTAGAAGATTAAATTAAATCATCAATGATTCTTTTTGCCTAAAAAGTTATGAAAAGAAAAGATTGGCTTATAATGGGTAGCTAAATCCTAAGAATCTGAAATGTTGGCTAATTTAGAATATTGTACAAGGTAGCACACAATCAGGCTTTCTCGACTACAGTGAAATAGACAATAAGACTAATGGATCGATTTCAAATCAAATTCATCACTTCAAACATAATATATGTATAATATATGTATATATATTATACAATAATGAAGATATACCCTGTCCCAGAGTGCTAGATAAGTACGAGTAAATAGGTTGTTCTTTCTTGAAATTTCTATTAGCATTCATTAAAACCTATGTTGTGGGTACTCAAAAGAATCAAGCTCAGAGAGACGATTCTTAAGTACCCACAACATTCCCACATACAACAATTCTGAAGCAGACTACTTTGAAAACATATAGGCAAAATTGTTTAAAAAAAAAAAAAGTTTAATTATTATAATATAGAATTGAAAACATTGTGGTAAATGGAGAAATTGCTCATTATGAGCAATTTCTCCTTTTGCCTCAATGTTTTCAAAAGTTGTCTGCTGCAGAGGCGTCAGGAAGCGTTTATATGTAGCAAAGGGTTAAGAGGTCAAATAAGGATTTTAGAACATGCATAATACCCCTTATCTAGAGCCCTGATGTCTCAAATACAACAAATCTTCAGCAGAAAGTTTTGAAATTATCTTGTCGAAAATAAGAAAATACGAATGTATACTTATTCAATAGGATTGTAAACATTATGGTAACAGTGGAAATTGCTCATCATGATCAATTTCTCCAGTTGCCACAATGTTTTCAAAAGTTGTCTGCTATAGATGTGGCAACATTGCAACATGTGTCTGCATGTGGAAAAGGGTTAAATTGTATCCAATGTCTAGATTGTCTCTATCAATTTAGCTGAGTTGGGATCTGATTGGGTAGCACAATGGAAACACCACTGTAATTTGTAGTTATTATGTTTTATGCACCCCTAAGGTGGTAGATTACAGTCGTTAATTATTTATAGTATAAACAGTCCAACCTATTTTTAACCCTTTCGCACCTGCAGACACGTTTAGATGCATCTGCAGCATACAACGTTTGAAAACATTGTGGCAAAAAGGATAAATTGTTCATCATGAGCAATTTTTCCTTTTGCCAAAATGTTTTCAACTCTATTCAATAATTACACTTTCATTCAGGGAGATTTTTTTTCAGATGATTTCAAGGTTGTCTTTACAGTTTTAATGTATGTGGGAAATGTTAACCCTTTCCCTCATATAGACGCTTTCTGACGCCTCTGCAGCAGACGATTTTTTAAAACATAGTGACAAAAGAAGAAATTGCTCAAGATGAGCAATTTCTCCTTTTGGCACAATGTTTTCCACTTTTAGTCATAGGTTATCCATTCAATTATAGAGATTTTCTATTTTTTGACAAAACATGTTCAAAGTCGTCTGCTGCAGAATTGTCGTATGAGGGAAAGGGTTAAGAAGAGACCACCCAGGGGAAATTCTGAATGTGGTCTCTTATTGAGGTATACATGTACAAATGTATACAATACATGTTTCAAAATTGTGTTTGTTATGCATTTGGTAGCACAATAGTAACACCACTGTAATTTGTAGTTATTATGTTTTATGCACCCATAAATGTGGTAGATTACATTCATGAAATATCTCTTGTTTAAAGTTTAAAACAGTCCAACCTATTTAAGAGACTGCCCAAAGTAAATGCTAAATGTGGTCTCTTATTGAAGTACATGTATAAATGAATGTTTCAATTATTTGTGTACGGTGCATTCCACAGCACAATGGTACACCACTGTAATTTGTAGTTATTATGTTTTAACCCTTTTCCTCATATGACAATTCTGCAGCAGACGACTTTGAACATATTTTGACAAAAAATGAAATATCTCTATAATTGAATGGATAACCCATGACTTAAAGTGGAAAACATTGTGGCAAAAGGAGAAATTGCTCGTTTTGAGCAATTTCTTCTTTTGTCACTATGTTTTCAAAAAGCCGTCTGCTGCAGAGGCGTCGGAAAGCGTCTATATGAGGGAAAGGGTTAAGCACCCGTCAATGTGGTAGATAATAGTTGTATAGTGTATGCATTGTTTACTGTTAATTTCCCCATTTATTGATATTATTCCATTTTAAGTCGTCTGCTTAGAGAATTTGTGGTGAAAACATCTTAGTATTCAGAAAACTTCAGGTTACACAATGCACCTTGGCTTGCTACATATCATAATCAAGTCATTGTGGAAATGGAAATTGCTTGTTTGAGCAAATTCTTTTTATTTCCACAATGTTTTTAAAAAGTTATCTGCTTCAGAAGGAATAGGAAGTCATTCATCTCTAATGAGGTAATGGGGTGTGTGATACTTCCTGCATATTTAACTATCCCCTTTGCTTGACATATTTGGTCAGTAAACCATTCTCACATACAACACATCTGCAGCAGACGACTTTGAAAACATTTAGTAAAAAAAAAAAGTAACCTATGACAAATGAAAGAACAATAATTGCATAAAGTAGAAAACATTTTGGCAAAAGGCGAAATTGCTCATTATGAGCAAATTCACCTTTTGCTAAAATGTTTTCAAAGGTCATTTGCTGCAGAGGAGTAAGAAGGTATATGCATGAGGGAAAGGGTTATAAACCATTTGTATGCCCCCTGAATCTTAAGATTTGGAAGCATTTTGTGTTAGCCCATGTCTTTTTGGCTGTGCTCATTACTTTTTATCTGTCAGAAAAAATGTTGAAGCTTTATAAATAGGTTGAAATATTTCTAAGGTGACCCTCTATAAAACGTTATTGCAGTCATATTGATTTGTCGAAAGACATGACTGACAGGAAGCCACAATAAAAAGGAGGTAAAATGAAACTACTTGTCTGATTTCAAGATAATTTGACAGAAAAAGTCCCTAGGTGACCCTCAGCCAAAAAAATTAAGCTATATTGATTGGATGATAAACATGGCCAGTAAGCCTACATGTTCCTTCATTGTCCCTCTTCTATGATCTTCAAGCCTTTCTTATTGGTCAAAACATGATAGCAATTTGATGGTGCTAGTTCAGGAAGGTATATAATAAACCCTTTCCCATAAATGTTATTGCATTCGGATGCATCTGCGGCAGACAACTGATAGAACATTTTGGCAAAAGAAAAATTCGCCCATGATGATCTAATTTGGCCACAATGTTTTCAGCTTTATTATAAATTAGGCTTTTATTTATGGAGACTTTCCTTACTTTTGCCAAGATGTTTTCAATGACATCTACTGCAAATTTGTTTTATGTGGGAAAGTTTTACGAATGTAAGTTTTCTTGCAAGTGATACTAAAATTTCAAATGTAACAAACATTTATACTTGGACCACCTCGGTAACGTACGGTATTTAAAAACACAATCTTGGAGGTTTCCGACAATGTGTGACACTTATTACTAAAGCAAGAGGACTCTGAGGCCCTGTCACCATCAAAATGCTATCATTCATGTACAATACTTTTGAAGGACATGTCAAACAAAGGGTGGTGGTCGTTGGCACAGTAAAAAAGTATTTTTAAAGTTCTTATTAGTTAGAACCAGCATGAATCCACCGGAAATTACCCAAAATACCCATTTCCTTTAACCATTGATTTAACCCATTACAGACTTTTAAAGACTTGAATCGAGTGTGCTGTGTTATAGACGGCTGTTGTTATCAATATGATAATATAAAATGCTTAAATTGGGACTATTTTAAAATTAGAAAGCAACAACATGATAATATACAATATAACAGTATTGAATTCACTTGTTCTTCTGAAGAATGATAAATATATATAAAATACACTGAGATGATTTATAGAAATATCCAGGGATGCATCCAGGGATGCTAAAGAATCATCTCCCAGTAATTTCCCTGGGACGTTATCAGTTGAGCAGATGATATGAAATGATGACGTAAGCTATTACATCACCATGTACTTCACAATGCATATTGATATGATGCAACCTCAGTTATGACATGAATCGTATAATTATGTAATATATAATTTATATACCATTCAATGTGTAATACAAGAAAAATTCCCCCTCATGATTTTACCTTCCAATTACAAACAAGTGCTGATTCACTCATTTGTTAATTTGTAATTTGTGTATACCCTGATTAATTCTACTTAACTGCATGTTGTTTTATATTACAGTACCCAATTGTGTTAGTCTCTATTTGTTACAAACCAGTTGTATTCCTCATTAGTGAATACTGATATAATGTGATTTCATCCCATGTTGTTTAACTAGTTGTTAAACTTAATGTTTAATTAACTTTCATTTTCCATGTTTGATTGAGATCCATTTAGTTAACAGGGCTTTTAAACCTTTCCCACGTAAAGAAAATCTGCAGTAGACAATTTTGAAAACATCCAGATACAAATATGAGCAATTTCTCATTTTGCCACCATGATTTCAAAACTTGTCTACAGCAGGGGCATTAGAAAGCCTTTGTTTGTAGGAAGGGTTAACCCTTTTCCACTGGAAGACACAAGATTGCACATTTGCAGCTGACGAATTTTGCCACAATGTTTTCATCTCTTTTCATCTCTATTCAAAAATTATGTTTCCTGCAGATTTATCTCATGTGGGAAAGTGTCAATTCACATTTAACCCTTTACCTCATACGAAAATACTGCAGCAGACGACTTTGAACATATGTTGTCAAAAAATAGAAAATATTGATAATTAAATGGGTAACCTATGACTAAAAGAGGAAAACATTATGTGGAAAACAAAAGGAGAAATTGCTCGTTTTGAGCAATTTCTTCTTTTGTCACTATGTTTTCAAAAAGCTGTGTGCTACAGAGGCATCAGGAAGTGTCTATATGAGGGAAAGGGTTAAATTTAGTCTGTGTGTTTCAGTTATTTATTTCACTTGACCTGAGTGTGCAACAGAAAACATACTTTTATGCTCGTTATTGTAAATATTGATATTCTTACCTTTTCCGAATTTAGATGCAGTTTGACACTTCTGGCAAAGGGATTCATGAGCAATTTCTCCTTTAGCCACAAAAAAAAATTTTTTTTTATTTTATTCTTAAATCATACTATCATTTTTTTTTCAAAGACACTCATTTGTTTTGTCTCGAAATTTTCAAAATCACCTGCTGCAGATTTTTTGTACATGTATAGAGGAAACGGTTAAGCTCAAATATTAAGATATGATTTTTACTTGTCTGAATCTCTGAAAAAAGTTTTACGTTTATAACTTTTTCTATTTATAACTACTTTAGCTTTTCCCTTGAAACTTGTACCAATTATTTGTCACTTTCTTATACACGGGACATTACTCTATCTTTCTTTTTACATGTTTTACTTGCACATCTTGGATACGTTTCGCATTTATGTTCATGTTTCTTCACAAGCTACTATGACATTGAAACTTTGAATCTTTTTTATCATCACATATATGGTGCTTTTGTAATGCAAGGGTCATAACTCCATGGCATTATGAAATTGCATTTATTTCCTAATTGCTCCTAAAATATCTTGCAACATGTATTTATTCATTGTACATGTAATAATAATTATGCTTGTTTAATGTAAGGACCATTTTGCCAATTTGTTTTCAAAACTTCTGTGTCGGATTTGTTTTATGTGAGAAACATACAAGTTAAACTGTAAATGTTGTCATTTTCAGGTTGGAGAAATACATTTTAAGAACAATTACACGGCTTACTTTACAGTTAAAGCAAAATGTCGGATGCCAGACAGCAAGGAGGGTAAATTTATTTTCATTTTCTTCATTTCTTTTGATACAGTGAATTAGACTTTAATTGGAAATCAGATAGTTTCAATATGCAGCTTTTTTGCAAAATGGGATCTTACTGTATATATATATATATGTAATAAAATTATAAACAAACAAAGCATTGATTTTTAGCTTACTTTAGCACTTTGTGCTCAATGTGAGTTATTGTGATCACCTCAAGTCTGGCATCCAGCCTGCGTCGTGCTCAACATCTTCTTCTCAGTAACCTGTGGGTCAATTGGGATGAAACTTCACATAAAGCATCCTCTCAATTACCTCACCAGAATTCCTTCAAATTATTGGGATCCATGCAGAATTTTGGTTTCCATGGCAACGAAACAAAAAACCTTTAAAAGTCTTCTCCTCCGAAAGTGTCAGGCCAATTTTCAAATAATTTTGTAGAAATGTTCCTAGGCTGTGACCCTCTATCAGATTCCTTCAAGCCATGTTGATTGGTCGAAAAACATGGCAGCCAGGGCGTGGGGCTATTTTTCCTTATATGGCTATAGTGAAAACTTTATCCTCAGAAAGTGTCTTGCTGATTTTCAAATAATTTTGGAGAAATGTTCCTAGGGTGACCTTCTATCAGATTCCTTCAAGCCATGTTGATTGGTTGAAAACTATGGCCGCCAGGGGGCGGGGCTTATATGGCTAATGTAAAAAAAAAAAAAATCAGGTGAGCAATCCAGGGACATCATGGCCCTCTTGTTTATTATCAAAGTCTACTTGAATTCAAAATTCAAGTATTTTGGACAAAAGTTGAGATGTGAACCATAACTAGCAAGTGTTTAGTGTGCCATAAATGTTCATCCATAAGTGAGCCATAACTTTTGATCCATTATTGAGCCATAACTTTTCATCCATTAGTGAGCCATAACTTTTGATCCGTTAGTGAGCCATAACTTTTGATCCGTTAGTGAGCCATAACTTTTGATCCATTAGTGAGCCATAACTTTTCATCCATTAGTGAGCCATAACTTTTGATCCATTAGTGAGCCATAACTTTTGATCCATTAGTGAGCCATAACTTTCGATCCATTAGTGAGCCATAACTTTTGATCTGTAAGTGAGCCATAACTTTTGATCCATTAGTGAGCCATAACTTTTGATCCATTAGTGAGCCATAACTTTTGATCCGTTTGTGAGCCATAACTTTTGATCCGTTAGTGAGCCATAACTTTTGATCCATTAGTGAGCCATAACTTTTGATCCATTAGTGAGCCATAACTTTTGATCCATTAGTGAGCCATAACTTTTGATCCATTAGTGAGCCATAACTTTTGATCCATTAGTGAGCCATAACTTTCGATCCATTAGTGAGCCATAACTTTTGATCTGTAAGTGTGCCATAACTTTTGATCTGTAAGTGTGCCATACACCTAGAGGATTACATTTGTCGATTTCAAAGAAAGATAATTCTATATATCAAGTGTCTGTAAATGGTTGATAATGTGTGTTGGTGTTTATGTTGCAGGCAATGAAATGAAATGGCGGACATGTGTGAAGCGAATGCGACTTATGCCCAGTCCACATATAGAGTCCGGTGCCCAGGACTATTTCATCATTACCAGAAAACATGTAATTAAACCCACATATAACAAAGTATAATGCTTTCCCACATAAAAAATATCTGCAGCAGAAGAAATTGAAAACATCCAGGTAAAAAAATGGAAAAACTCTATAAATGAATGTGACTAATGCCAAGTCCATAATATGTAGAGTTTGGTGCCCAAGACTATTTCATCATTACCAGAAAACACGTAATCATACCACATATGACAAAGTATAACACATTCCCACATTAAACAAGTCTGCAGCAGACGACATTGAAAACATCCTGGTAAAAAGATGGAAAATCTGTATAAATGAATGTGTAATTATTGAATCAAGTTGAAAATATTGTGACAAAAGTTATCTGCTATAGATGTATCAAAATGTGTCTGCAGGTTGGAAAGGATTAAGAAGGGAGATTTTGAGGGCTTGGTGTGAAACAGTTGTAACTAAAAACCTATTTTGAAAACCCTGGTTTAGGGGCAATTTTTACCCCTTTGTAAACAATGGAAATTTAGGTGCCATTGCTCAAAACGAGCAATGGCACCTAAATTTCCATTTATACCAAGAAAAATGATTAAACGCTTATAAAGACTTTATGGCGAGGTGTTTAACCTTGGTAAAAAAATACCAATTTTAGTTACGACCGTTTCACGCCAAGCCCTCGATATGAGCCCCATCACAAGAAAATTGTTTTAAATTCTTCACCTATTTGTAGAGTCATAGCCTTCTACAGATTGATATTTCCAGGATGCTTATTTGACAAAATGTATAACACTGAAAAGCCTGATATTGCTTGCAGTGATTTTTCACTTTATAAAAGCCACATCAGCCAACAAGATATCTTGTTGCGTTCCTCTATTTGTATCACATGAGTGGTATTGAAGGGAGGCACATTGGATATTGATTATAGCTTTTGTCAGGAGCTGTATCTATGACCCTTCTTCAAGTAGGCAGACAATGAACAGGGTGTGAGTTACCACAATACTTACCCGAGTCATTAGCCTTTACAGCATACAAGCGCAAGTGACTTTCAAAACATCTTCATAAAACTATGGAAAATCTCATATATTAATGTTATGTTACTAAATACAATTGAAATCATTAAGACAAAAGAAGAAATTGCTCATGAGTCATGAGTAATTTCTCTTTTTGCTACAATGTTTTCAAAAGTTGTCTCCTGCAAATTTAGGTTAAACACATCTTGCAAAGAGTTCACAGATGAAACAAGAACCTTTTCTTTAATTTTTATTCATATATTTGCTCACATTTACAACAGCATAAGCTCTATTTTACAATATATATTCATATAATAGAATATACTGAGAGAGTGAACTGGAATTTGTTTCATTATTGTTTATGTTTTTATTAAGTCTAACCCTTTCCCTCATATGACAATTCTGCAGCAGACGACTTTGAACATATTTTGTCAAAAAATAGAAAATCTCTATAATTGAATGGTAACCTATGACTAAAAGTGAAAAACATTGTGGCAAAAGGAGAAATTTCTCCTTTTGTCACTATGTTTTCAATAAGTCGTCTGCTGCAGAGGCAGCGTCTATATGAGGGAAAGGGTTAAGTGTTCTAATCAAAGGATGACAGTCTCAGGTTGAGATCATCTTGATCTTTTCCTGAGAGTTTTATGCTTGACAATTTTTCTGATATCTGATATGGATTGCATTTCATAATGTAACTTCTTTTAGCTTTGTAAATAAATCGTTTCACATAACAGGCTTAAGCTTTTCAGTTTTAGTTCATTTGTATGTAGTATTCATTAATTACTGATAACCATTATTTACTTCATAATGGTGCTCATTTTTCAGATGCAATTTGATCTAGTGAATGTTTCTGCTCTACGTCTGATCCTACAGCAACCCTCACCCATATGGAGAGATTTTAAAATAGATGACATTAAGGTGTTCCGAGCCTCAGAGGTAAGAAACTTGTCATGAGCCATGAACCAGCAAAACCAACCCAATTGTGTCCATGCTATCTAATCCAAGTTTAGTTTTATATCTATTTGAAAGTTCTATTCTGTAAGGAATTAAATATAATTACAGTCAAACCTGTGTTTAATGACCACCCACTGGAAGTGAGCGATCTGGTCTTTGTTCACATGTGGTCTTTAATAACAGGGTCATTTATGCAGAAAATAAGTATTTGTGAAACTTAAATTATGGTCGCATTAGACAGGGAATTGCTATTCCAAGGTTGTCTATAGCAAAGGTTTGTTGTGTATATAACAATAAAAACACTCTTTGATTTTATATTTTGGCCATTATTTCGGCCTTCTTCAAGATCACACAAAGATCTCTACAGAGTCAGACTATTTTGTGTCATCTCCAACAAGGAGTTCTTGTTCTCTAGTTTAACCCTTTTCCTTATACAAGAAATCTGCTGCAGACGGCATTGAAAATAACTTGGCATAAGAATGGAAAATCTACTATTAAATGGAGTCGAAAACTTTGTGACAAAAGGAGAAATTGCTCACAATGTTTTCAAAAGCTGTCTGCTTCAGAGGCGTCAGAAAGCGTTTGAAAACATTGAGAATAAACAAGAAACTGCTTACAATTTCGACTTTTGTCACCATGTTTTCAAATTAATTCAATTATCAATATTTCATTTATAGAGGTTTTCAATATCTCTGCCTATATATTTTCAAAGTCGTCTGTTGTTTATTTGATGTATATAGGAAAGGGTAAACACATTTGCAGCACTAAACTTTCGAAAAACAATTGCCTACTTGTATTAATAGGAATGGCTCTAGATAAAGTGTGTATTTCACATTTTGAAATTCTTTTTTGACACTAAAATCGTATGTTGTGGGTACTCAAAAGAGTCTTCTCTGTACAATTATTCTTCGGAAAATACGCACAATAGGATTCGTTTAGGTAATAACAGGAGATTAGATAAGGTGGAGTAAACTGGTCATTTCCCCTCAATATCAGTTAACAAAACCCAATGTTGTTGTAACTTAAAAGAATCGTCTAGCTGAGGCGATTTTTTGAGTGTCAAGTAAGGATTTTGGAATGTGAATTACGCAACTTATCTAAAAGAGCAATTTAACCCTTTCCCTCATACGGCAATTCTGCAGCAGACGACTTTGAACGTATTTTGTCAAAACATAGAAAATCTCTATAACTGAATGGATAACCTATGACTAGAAGTGGAAAACATTGTGGCAAAAGGAGAAATTGCACGTTTTGTGCAATTTATTCTTTTGTCACTATGTTTTCAAAAAGCTGTCTGCTGCAGAGGCGTCAGAAAGCGTCTATATGAGGGAAAGGGTTAACTCCTCCTTATCTGGACCTCTGGGATGCAATAAGACCTATTTCACAGATGTGACTCTATTTTCTGTATTTATCTGCAGTCAACAAGGACTAACCCGCTCCCAGCCTGGCTTACAGATGACTCGTCCAGATCTACAGGAAAGAAGAAAATAGAGGTAATCTCACCCTTTCCCACTTGTAGATGCATTCTGACGCATCTGCAGCAGACGGCTTTTGGAATCATTGTTGCAGAAGGAGAAATTGCTCAAAACAAGCAATTTCTCCTTTGCCACAAAGTTTTCTACTCTATTTAATGATAAAACTCCCATTTATGGAGATTTTTCATGTTTTTGCGTAGAGGTTTTCAAAGTCGTCTGAAACAGATTTGTTGTATGTGGAAAAGGGTTAATATGTCTTATCCGAGTCCAACATTTTCTAAAAAGTTTCTATTACCTTTATACCTCATCAGATTCCAATTCTGTTTTAAACTTTTCAATACTTAATCTTTATAATGGGCTTATCCAGCTTATGTATATGGAAGAGTCCATAGCCAATTCTAAGGACATCAAGAGAAAATTGTTGAGTTGGACAGCCAACATGCTGCAGCCTGGTCATATGGTGTTGATACTCTAATACTGATTGGACGGGCTTCACAAAATAGTTTTCAGCAGTCAAAGGGTGTAAATGATCAATTTGAAGGTAAATGAAGCTGTGTGCCTATATTTATCAATTGTTCACGTCTGGGTAGGCCTGTGTTTTGCACACAAACAAATAGATCAGACTGTTTTGTCTGTACAACTTTAATAAAGGCTTAGCTAGGCAGCCATATCATGTATTGTAATTGGGATATTCTGTTGACCTGTCCAATTTCATAGAATCAAACCTTTACTGCAATCATTTAAGCCTTATACTTCTAAACAAGGCTATTAACAATGTTTGCTTATCATGCTGAACACAACTTTAAATTAGATTTAATATTTGTGGAGCCTTGGATTGGTCCACAATGCTAGCTGCTTATTATTCTCTTTTTTGAAAAAGAACTTACTTAACAATCTGCTAGAACTTACTGAAATTCTCCCTTTCTCTAATCCAACAAATCTGAAGCAGACAACTTTGATAACATCTTGGTAAAAATGTTGAAAATCTCTGTAAATAAAAATTATACATTTACAATTATTGAATTGAGTATCTTCGTTTTCCACAATGTTTTCAAAAGTTGTCTGCATCTGCATGTGGGAAAGGGTCAAGAAAAATGCATGCATGCAGCAGGATAATAAGGATTATGTCATACATCCATACTTAACCATTTACTGGTTATAAGTGTTTTTTATGCCTCTATTATATAGCAAATAACTTTAGGAAACTTTGTCAGAAAAGTAAATATTGGTCATAATGAGCAATTTCTTCTTTTCAATAAATGTTTTCCTCTCTAACTTAAAACTACACAACCAAATGTTAAGAATGTTCATTGTCTTTACCAATTCTTTTAATTTGGAACTGTTAAATAAAAGACTGCTTCACAGTTAGACTAAAAATGTGCATGTTTTGTAATTTCTACAAAAAGAAGTCTAACAGAATTGATGTCTAAACTGTATAGTGCAATTTTAGAATCTCCTTTAACCCTTTCCCTCATATAGACGCTTTCTGACGCCTCTGCAGCAGACGGCTTTTTGAAAAAATAGTGACAAAAGAAGAAATTGCACAGAACGTGCAATTTCTCCTTTTGCCACAATGTTTTACACTTATTGTCATAGGTTATCCATTCAATTATGGAGATTTTCTATGTTTTGACAAAATACGTTCAAAGTCGTCTGCTGCAGAATTGTCGTATGAGGGAAAGGGTTAACATTATAAGTCTCCAAATTCCTTGAAATTGACATAAAATCACACAATTGATCATGAATTGTCCTTCTGTAAAAATAATTAGACAATTTGATAGTAAACCCTTTCCCAGAAACAACTCAATATAACCCTTTCCCTCATACGACAATTCTGCAGCAGACGAGTTTGAACATATTTTGTCAAAATATAGAAAATCTCTATAATTGAATGGATAACCTATGGCTAAAAGTGGAAAACATTGTGGCAAAAGGAGAAATTGCTCGTTTTGAGCAATTTCTTCTTTTGTCACTATGTTTTCAAAATGCCGTCTGCTGCAGAGGCGTCAGAAAGCGTCTATAAAGGGAAAGGGTTAACTTAGTTTTCATATTTATGTTAATCAGGTGAGAGAGAAGAAGAGCCCTTTAAGTACTCTTGTTTTTTCAAACTGATATTTTTGGGGGATTTTGGTTTTTCAATAACAATTTTCCTTAATAGTTTAGTTCCAATTGAACAGCTTTTACTGCTTTATTATCAAAACTGGCAACACTTTCAATTTAATTAGTTCTTGTATACATAAAATTCTGACACTGGCATGTCAAAGGTCACATTTTGCTCATCATCTGTGGCAATGTATTTGACCTTTGACAATAAAGTAAGTTGGAAACGGTTAAACAATTTTTAACTTTTTTTATTCATTACTCTAATAACTATTTTCTCTGATAATGCTAGCCGACAGAGGAGGACATGTTTCCTCCTCAAGTTGTCCACAAGGACAAGGATATCATGGTAAGGATACAACCAATCTCATTAAAATCAGACCAAAATACTTCAGTCTTTGTATAACTGATCTGATGACACTGCATAAATTGACCTTTTATATTTAAATATTTTTGAGCAGGGGCTCATTTTTTTTTAGCTTGTCTGTTTTTTTCGAAGAAAAAAAATCAGGGTATTGCGATAGCCTTGGCGGTGTCGTCACAAAAATTGAACTTGGTACAATGCTCCTAGGAACATACGCATGTCTATACTAAGTAACATAACTCTGGCTTTTATAATTATTCAGTAATTATTCGACTTAAAAAAAAGCAGACAAGCGTTGGCGTTCGCTTGCGGCACTGTTGTTTGTCTAACGATACAGCCAACACTCAATTCTATACAATCTGAACACTGGACAATCACTGCTTCTGTATCTCATATTTGGGTTATCTCCACTGTTTTAAACCTAAAGATTTTGTAGGGGACAAATTGATTGACGCAAAGTTCAATCTGAAATTACCTATGTGAGGCAGTCATCAGATCTATATATGGGCGGGTGAAGTTTAGGTCTGTTCTCAATTAGTTTGGGATATAACTAACACCAAATGTTATGCCTAACTAGTTAAGTGTAGTGGTTAGTCAACTTACTTTTGTTGGGTTTTTCATGTAAACAACTCTTTTTTTGTTGGACATTTATGTGACATTTTGTGAATTATTATTTGGTGCATGTCATTGTTTTATCTGTTGATATTTGTTGAGTGTAAATATGATTTCTGTTTGTAAACTGTTTTTATAACACAATATTTGATTCTGTTGTATTTCTTAATCCATGTGAGCTAAAAGTTTATGAAATCAAGCATGGCAATTGAGACCAATACAGATCCAGATCAACTTGTGCATTTACACAGTTTAATGGGGTTCTGCTCCGTTTGATAATTGGTCAAGGTAGATTTAAGGAAATGTTTTAACCCTTACCCACATATAGATGCCTCTGCAGCAGAGGACTTTTGAAAACATTGTGACAAAGAAGAAATTGATCATAATGAGCAACTTCTCCTTTTGCAAAAATGTTTTTCACTTTATTAAAAAAAAGTATCTTCATTCATAAATAATTTTCATAGCTTTGCCAATGAGTTTTTTTTTTAATTCACCTGCCAGAGTTTTGTTGTGTGTGGGAAAGGGGAGTAAACAAACAATTTGAAGCAGAATATGAGGATGCACAGGCACATCTTTGTCTTCACTTGTCATGACTATTATGCTGAGGTTGGTTTTCTTTGATCATTGCTCATACAGAGTATCAGATTAAAGGTGTTTTTGAATGCTTTAAAATCCTAAGTTGACCCTCTAGCCCTATGTTTAGGGTACAAAAAAAGAATCATCTCATTGAGGGGATTCTATTGATTAGTCACATCATAGTGTTTTGTTGGAATAAGATATTTATTGTTGGGAAAAGAGCTGTTTACCCCTTCTTATCTTCATCTCTGCTCATATACTCACACATGCACTCACAGATTTTGATATACAACTTTTTTAATGGATTTAGAATTATTTTTCGTTAAACTTATTTCTGTTATATTATTCCAAGAAGCATAAAATATATAGAATTTCAATATGTATGTCTAGCAAGAACACAGAAAATATTCCTTTTCTAGTATGAGATAAGCACTAGGCTAGAGAACTAAATATTCAATCAATGTTGAGCAGTTTTTACTTTTTCTACAATGGTTTCAAAAGTTGTCTATAGCAGATACATTAAATGCTGTATCAGGAAAATGGTTAGTTTTAGATAACTGAATTATGCATGCTGAAGGTTTAATGTCATAAGGATTCACCAACTACAACAAGTTTTCTACTAATGTGGTCTCGCCACTGGATACAATATATTCAATATAGTTGCACACTTAAGTCGCACCACTGGATACAATATACTAACAGAATCTGCAGCAGACAACTTTGAAAACATTTAGGCTTGATAAATTTATATAATCTTTTGCCTTCTCAATAACTCTGCTGAGCACCGTCAACATGGACATTTTTTATGTATTTGGATACAGATAACAGTGTTTGAAAACACTGTTGAAAAAGGAGAAATTTATCAAAATGGGCAATTTTTCCATTGTTCAACAGTTGTAAATCCAAATTTGTATCTGTTGCACTTGTTTGCTTCAGAAGTCTTGCCTTATCTAGTGTTACTTGTCAGACATGCTATTTCACATGGTTATGGAGTAAACTATACCCTTGGCAAAATGATAAATTTGTATTTATTAGTGACTTTTGTTTTTGTTGACTGTAATATCCTAATTACATGTATAACAGTAATGTTAAACCTTATCCTGCTATACATGACTTAAACCAACATTTGCCTTTCTTATTATAAAATTAAAAGTTTTAGGACAACATTTTCAAACAGTGCAGATCAAGATCAGCCTGTACATATGTGCTGTCTTTTCTTGGTATACATTGTTCATTACTCATTAATTAGTAATTTAAATTATCAGGTAAGGTAATACTAGTTACAGAATAAGGCAGGGTAAGGGATAATAAAGTACAGCTATTTCTTTGTGACAGTATATATGGCAAACAAGTTTATTATATTTGTTTGATGGTGAAATATATTTATGTTTTTTGGATGGTGAATTTATATATTTTGCGTAACTGACATATTATGAAAGAACCTGTGTTTATAATGCTTTCATGGTACAATTTATGCAAGCTGTCAAAAGAGATAAGTACATTGCATAGCTATGTATATATAATGTAAATATAGTCCATGTTTACACTATGTCTATGCAATTAACCCTTTCCCTCATATAGACGCTTTCTGACGCCTCTGCAGCAGATGGCTTTTTAAAAACATAGTGACAAAAGAAGAAATTGTACAAAACGTGCAATTTCTCCTTTTGACACAATGTTTTCCACTTTTAGTCATAGGTTATCCATTCAACTATGGAGATTTTCTATGTTTTGACAAAATACGTTCAAAAGTCGTCTGCTGCAGAATTGTCGTATGAGGGAAAGGGTTAACAAGCACCCTTTGTAAATTGTAATGTAATATATGATGTCTTATCCAGCTAACTGATATATCATCCCGTTGGAGATATTTTCTACTATGATGAAAGATATTTGGAATTTTATTCCATTATATTTCTATACATCATCATCATATATGTAATGTTAATTTGTGACTATAATTATCAGGAACAGTGGAGCGTGGTAAGGTCCTTGTTTATGGTAGTTGTTTGTAAAAACAGCTAGATGTAGGTTCAGGGGTTTTGTCTTTATTGACTGGGTATATTTCGTCTTCATAATCCTATTTGTCATCAACATATAAAAAACATCTTGCTTGACATTTTAATCCTCCACCAAATGCAGATGGAATATTAGTTTGGCAATGTTTTTCTTTCCTTCCATCCGGAGCCATATCTAAGGCCTGTTTGGATGGATCTCATAAGATCTATATGGAAATATGTTAACCTATATAGTGGGATTCGATTTAATCTGATCAGGAGGTCCCCAGTTTGCGTTAGAAATGTGGAAGTGTCCTTGAAAAGCCTCGCTACACATAATTATGTTATAGAATTGAATGCCAAGAAATAGAAATCATTATTCATATTTCTTGCTTAATTCACTATTTTTTTATGTGTATATACTTGGTTAATTTCATAGTTCAAATGTTTTCACTGCTTTTTTGAATAACCATTGTTTCACGTATTATATATTTCACTTTGGTGTTATTGCTCATAGTAGATGTAGTATTTTGTCGTTTTCATTATTTATATCAGTTATTCATTTGGAAGAATCAGGAACATAATCACTGTGTTCACAATAATTGAGTTGGGCTCTGCTAAAACCAAATGTTATGCAATGTAGTTCTTAAGCAGCCAGCACATCTGCACAGTCTGCTCTGGCTCTGCACTTTAAGTGCCAATTAATCACAGAAATTTACAAGAAACTTATGTTAAGCAGTGTCAATTTGAATCCTGCACATATATGTGCGTATAGTGCATGTTAAGGTTGTTTGTCCCGGAGTACTGCTCAATTGTATTTGTTGATGCGATTAGAACATAGTTTAAGTTTTCCATTTATTGTCACCTCTTCATGCATGCCTAAACCCTTTCCCTCATATAGACGCTTTCTGACGCCTCTGCAGCAGACGGCTTTTTGAAAACATAGTGACAAAAGAAGAAATTGCACAAAACGTGCAATTTCTTCTTTTGCCACAATGTTTTCCACTTTTAGTCATAGGTTATCCATTCAATTATAGAGATTTTCTATTTGTTGACAAAATATGTTCAAAGTCGTCTGCTGCAGAATTGTTGTATGAGGGAAAGGGTTAATAGTTGAGGTCTCTGACAAAGTTCCAGTGCTCTGACATGAATTGAAACAAAATGTATGTCCCTTTCCAGACAAACATTTGGTATGTCCCTTTCTAGACAAACATATTGGTTTTACCCTTTCCCACATGTAGATTCATTTTGACAGACCTGCAACAGACAAATTTTTAAAACATTGTTGCAAAAGAAAAATTGCTCATGATGAGCAATATTTCCTTTTGCCACAATGTTTTAAACTAGATTCAATAATTATACTTTCATTTGAAGAGATGTTTCACATTCATGGAAAGATGGTTTCAAAGTTGATTACCACAGATTTGCTGTTTGTTGGGATGGGTAAACTTGTCACAGCTCTGTTAGTTAGGGTAGTTATATTGATTTAAACTTCACACAGGTCTTTGTTGAAAAATATACTTTTAGACAAGCACGTTTTTTCTGGGACAGCTCTTTTTCTAACAAACAAATTTCAACTTCACAGTAGTTGTTACATGGACAAGGAAATGCAGAATTATAACATGTTTCTTTTTTTATTATTATTTACTCTGTATAACAATATTAAACTTTCCTGATTAAGTCAATTAAATAATTACATGCTCATTTATAAATATGTATATAGAGTGACATTAGGCCCAATGATGCCAGGTTTTGTGGAAGTTTATTATTGAATAATTATACCCCCTTCGAAGAAGAGGGGGTATATAGGAGTCACTGTGTCGGGCTGGCCGTCTGTCTGTCGGTCGGTCCGCCGGAAGCCATTTTTGGTCTGGCCTATTTCTTACAAACCACTAGGTGGAATTCAATACAAATTTACAAGAAGCTTTTATACCAAGAGGAGATGTGCATATCCTAAAGGGGTTACAATTGCATGTTATTTTACAGAGTTATGGCCCTTTTACTTATTATACCCCCAAAAAACAAAGTTTTGGGGGGGGTATATAGGAGTCACTGTGTCGGTCGGTCGGTTGGTCGGTCGGTCGGTCGGTCGGAAGCAATATCTTGTCCGGACCATATCTTAACAATGCAACATAGGATTTGAACGAAACTTCATAGGATGATACAACACATTGAGAGGAAGTGCGGTGTACAGAAACCATAACTCTATTTTATCTAAATACAGAGTTATTGCCCTTTGTTACTTTTTCTTGTCCGGAGAATTACTTAATAACTAACAGATGGAATCTAATAAAACTACATACAATGGTAGAGCATAATGAGAGGAAGTGCAGTGTACAAGAACCATAACTCTAATTTACATAATTACATAGTTATTGCCCTTTGTTACTTTTTCTTATTCGTAGAGTCTTGTCCAGAGCATAACTTTAAAACAAATTGTTGGAATTTAATAAAACTTCACAGGATGATACAACACATTGAGAGGAAGTGCGGTGTACAGGAACCATAACTCTATTTTATCTAAATACAGAGTTATTGCCCTTTGTTACTTTTTCTTGTCCGGAGAATTACTTAATAACTAACAGATGGAATCTAATAAAACTGCATACAATGGTAGAGCATACTCAGAGAAAGTGCAGTGTACAAGAACCATAACTCTAATTTACATAATTACATAGTTATTGCCCTTTGTTACTTTTTCTTATTCGTAGAGTCTTGTCCAGAGCATAACTTTAAAACAAATTGTTGGAATTTAATAAAACTTCATAGGATGATACAACACATTGAGAGGAAGTGCGGTGTACAGGAACCATAACTCTATTTTATCTAAATAAAGAGTTATTGCCCTTTGTTACTTTTTCTTGTCCGGAGAATTACTTAATAACTAACAGATGGAATCTAATAAAACTGCATACAATGGTAGAGCATAATTAGAGGAAGTGCAGTGTACAAGAACCATAACTCTAATTTAAATATTTACAGAGTTATTGCCCTTTGTTACTTTTTCTTGTTCGTAGAGTCTTGTCCGGAGCATAACTTTAAAACTAATTCTTGGAATTTATTTAAACTTCATAGGATGATACAACACATTGAGAGGAAGTGCGGTGTACAGGAACCATAACTCTATTTTATATAAATACAGAGTTATTGCCCTTTGTTACTTTTTCTTGTCCGGAGAATTACTTAATAACTATCAGATGGAATCTAATAAAACTGCATACAATGGTAGAGCATAATGAGAGGAAGTGCAGTGTATAAGAACCCTAACTCTAATTTACATAATTACAGACTAATTGCCCTTTGTTACTTTTTCTTATTCGTAGAGTCTTGTCCAGAGCATAACTTTAAAACAAATTGTTGGAATTTAATAAAACTTCATAGGATGATACAACACATTGAGAGGAAGTGCGGTGTACAGGAACCATAACTCTATTTTATCTAAATAAAGAGTTATTGCCCTTTGTTACTTTTTCTTGTCCGGAGAATTACTTAATAACTAACAGATGGAATCTAATAAAACTGCATACAATGGTAGAGCATAATCAGAGGAAGTGCAGTGTACAAGAACCATAACTCTAATTTACATAATTACAGACTTATTGCCCTTTGTTACTTTTTCTTATTCGTAGAGTCTTGTCCAGAGCATAACTTTAAAACAAATTGTTGGAATTTAATAAAACTTCATAGGATGATACAACACATTGAGAGGAAGTGCGGTGTATTTTGTTGGTCGGTCGGAAGCCATATTTTGAGTCAAGGTGCTGTTTTGGGGGTATTTATCATCTTCAGTGATAGTTCTAGTTTAGTTATGGTGTAGGTCAAGGTGCTGTTTAGGGGGTATTTATCATCTTCAGTGATAGTTCTAGTTTATATTTGTAAATTACATATGTCAAAAGATTTTGAATTGCAAAGATGTTTTCAAAGTCATCTGCAGCAAATTTGTTGCGAGTTAGAAAGGGTTAGATCGGAGCTTTTGACAGTGGTTTATTTCCTATTTATAAATCCTTATTTGACCTTCAAACCCTATAGTGTGGTTATGCAAATGAATCATCTTAATGAGAAAGTTCTTTTGAGTACTCACAATTAGACCTGGCTCAAAAAATATAAAAATTTACATTATGATCCGATTTTGTGCTTAGCCATTTCGAGGGCTTCATGCAAAACGGTTTCAACTTCATCTTGAACAAGATTTAGTTAAAACCGTCTTTGCATAAGCCTTCGATTTCCAACTAATAAAAAATCTACAGCTGATGACTTTTTGAGCATCTGCAAAATATAGGAAATACCGTATTATTATTAAATACAGTTGAGAACATTGTTGCTTAACCCTCATACGACAATTCTGCAGCAGACGACTTTGAACATATTTTGTCAAAAAATAAAAAATCTCCTTAATTGAATGGATAACCTATGACAAAAAGTGGAAAACATTGTGGCAAAAGGAGAAATTGCATGTTTTGTGCAATTTCTTCTTTTGTCACCATGTTTTCAAATAGCCGTCTGCTGCAGAGGCGCAAGAAAACGTCTATATGAGGGAAAGGGTTAAATACAGTTGAGAACATTGTTAGCACATTATGAGCTATTTTCCCTTTTTAAACATTTTTTCAAAAGATAATTGCTGCAGATGCATCAAATTGTGTCTGAAAATGAGGGTTAAATATCTGTTTGGTCAGAAGCAAATTCATTATCAGAACTGACCAATCAGAAGTCTTATTAGAAGTATAAGAGTTCATTACTGAGCACAGAACTGTTTCATATTTTTGGTTTATAGTTTTGGGGACAGGTAAACACTACTGTATATTACAACTTTGTTTATTGCAGGGTATTGCGGATTTGGAATCTCTCTCGTCCAATCTTCAACAACTCTGGGCCCTGTCCGAGGAGGTGGCTGCTCAACAAACCAACAAAGCTCTTGGAAGATACGAGGTACAGTTTCTCTGTTGTGCTCATTTTCTTTTTTTGCAAAATTACCACCTCGATTTATGGTTGTAGATCATCTGCCTCAAGTTTGGGAGGTCACTTGTTTGATCACAGGCCAGGTCCTACCAAAAATGGAAGTCATGGGTTCCCACCTTAAAGCTCAGCATTGTGGGGTTAGCATTACCACAGACTAGCTGTTGTCAGGATAAATGGACAAATAGTGCAGGGCCCAATTCCACCAACCTTACTTAATGCTAAGTAATACCTAAATACTTAACAACATATTTCATCATTTTTGTCTCCCTAATATTTTGTAAAACTTTTTGCAAAAATATGGTAGTGCTATTGTCATCCCCTTGTTTGTTTGATGTGGCTCTCTTTTAGAAATGTCATAATGTGTTGTAAAGAAAACCTTATATATTTTTTTCAGGTGGATGGGTGCTATGAAATAAACCTACTATCCTATACCTAGCGTGACTGAAAACTTTTAAAAGATTTTATGGGATCTGTGATAATTGTATTGTGATGGAAAGAAAATAGATCTGTTATTGTAACTTTGCAGTAGAAATGATTCCAGTTTTAAATTCCTCAATCCTTTCAATATTGAATTTTTAAAATGGACTTGTCTAACTTTACATTTTGATGAGTGCATAGCCCTTTCTAGAAATAGCAATATTAAAACCAGTTAAGTTGAGCCGCCTGACCAGATACTCATGCTGGGGTGGCATTATACTGGCGAGTGCGGCTTCACCGAATTTGTGCCAGCAGTTAAATGTTTAAATACAGAGTTTATAAATTATAACAAGTTAACCATTTCCCACATACAAAAAATATGCAGCAGACGACTTTGTAAACCTCTTGGCAAAAGTATGAAAAATTACGGAAATTGAAAGTATAATAATTAAATAAAGTTGAAAACATAGTGGCAAAAGGGTAAATTGCTGATTATGAGAAATATCTCCTTTTGCCACAATGTTTTCAAAAGAAGTCTGCAGTAGAAGCCTCAGAAAGCGTCTGTATGTGGGAAAGGATTGATCCACCTTATGCTTTGAGCCGAAGAGACAAAAACTCATACCAGGAATCTAGAATATATTCTTTAGATTCCTCCTCACAGCAAGTCAAATCATAGCATACCTTTGAGACGGGAGGAAATAAAAGGGAGAAAAACATCTTCTCATGTCTAATATTTGGAGTGGCTCCTTTTCCTATAATATTACATTGTGTGTTACAACTCATATACATCCGTTATAATGTTAGAGTTTTGTATCACTGCAAGTTTCAATTTTACTAAACACTCATTGTACAGTAACAATCATTAGAACAATGTGTGTTTGTTTGTATAGTTTATACATTAGCAATTGTGATCATTAATTTAATAAATATGTCTGTATTTCTTAGAAGGGTGTTCATATGTTATTGAAAGTTCAGTTTTACAAAACAGTAACTCCGGAGAACAATAAGCTCTAAAGAAAAACAAGAATTTCTATTCTTCATAGCATCAGTTCTGTGATTCCCCTTGATGCTGCTATAGAAAGGTTGCACTATTATCTAGAAATCACAAATTCTTTTTAAACCAGTTAACCCTTTCCCTCATACGACAATTCTGCAGCAGACGACTTTGAACATATTTTGTCAAAACATAGAAAATCTCCATAATTGAATGGATATGATAAAAAGTGGAAAACATTGTGGCAAAAGGAGAAATTGCACATGTGCAATTTTTTCTTTTGCCACAATGTTTTCAAAAAGCTGTCTGCTGCAGAGGCGTCAGAAAGCGTCTATATGAGGGAAAAGGTTTAAAGAACCATTGACTGACAAAGGAATAAGCTTATCATGAACAATTTCTCCATTTGCCACAATGTTTTCAAAAAGTTGTCTGCTGCAGAGCCGTCAAAATGTGGGAAAGGGTAAAAATTCCAGAGCAGTACCAGTTGTTTAAAATGTGGATGAAACAAAAGGTAACTTGTAGTACAGGTAGAATGTATTTTAATATCATTAAAACATGACGATTCATTTCACATGATCTCTCTGAATGTAACAATCTTAATCATCAAACGTATTCAATCACCACATTATGTTTTAATGCATTGTTGAAATTGGTCAAAATATTTAAGTCAAATGGAGACGTTCTCCTTTTACCACAAAACTTGCATACATAAAACTAATGAAAGCTTAAACGTTACCTTCTTTTCAAGACAACATATCATTAACCCTTTCCCTCATATAGACGCTTTCTGACGCCTCTGCAGCAGACGGCTTTTTGAAAACATAGTGACAAAAGAAGAAATTGCACAAAACGTGCAATTTCTCATTTTGCCACAATGTTTTCCACTTTTTGTCATAGGTTATCCATTCAATTATGGAGATTTTATATGTTTTGACAAAATACGTTCAAAGTCGTCTGCTGCAAAAATGTCGTATGATGGAAAGGGTTAACCAAAATATTACAGCAGTAGTTTCAATTTTGTTTTACGACCGCATTGGAAGACATAAGAAATCTTTTTATCAATACACAAGATCTGAAGCAACAACATTGAAATCTAGTAAATTGTTTAAGCAGTCTCTTTAAATGTTGTATGCGACTTCTTTAACCCTTTCCCAATTTGCAGCAGACGAAAAGTGGAAAACATTGTGGCCAAAGGTGAAATTGCTCATCATGTTTTCAAAAGTCGTCTGCTGCTATTGCGTTAAAATGCGTCTGCAGGTGGGAAAGGGTTAAACAACATTCATGAATGCTGGTTTAGACACACAACATTTGCAAGCAATGTAGACCCAAGATCACTCTGGATAACTGCGCAGTCTAATCTTGGGTCTAAATTCTATTCAGATATTAATATATAGCATAAACTATGATATATTTGTAAGAAACTAAATTAATAAGCAATGATCATGATGCGAGGTTTTTTTTAGGAATTCAGCGGGATAAGGGTTAATCCATTCCCACATACAATACACATGACTTTCAGCTCATTAACCCTTTCCCTCATATAGACGCTTTCTGACGCCTCTGCAGCAGACGGCTTTTTGAAAACATAGTGACAAAAGAAGAAATTGCACAAAACGTGCAATTTCTCCTTTTGCCACAATGTTTTCCACTTTTTGTCATAGGTTATCCATTCAATTATGGAGATTTTCTATGTTTTGACAAAATACGTTCAAAGTCGTCTGCTGCAGAATTGTCGTATGAGGGAAAGGGTTAAGACAATTATTTCAATAGTTCCATTAGTGATTACTATTGTATATGTGCTTCTCAAGAATAGGAGATATGAAAATGAAGGAGTAGTTCAACAGATGAATAAATCCTTTGTATTTTCCCTCTAGTTATAGCTTTAATAACCCTCTACAACATGAAGGCAACTTCTGAAGCACCTGTAGAAGGCTCTACTTTGAAAGAAATGTTCACTAGTTTTGACAACATGTTTACAAACTAGTCCGCATGTGGAAAAGGGTTTTAGTATTTTTAAACCCTTAAACCACTTTAAGCCGCTTTCTGACGCCTCTGCAGCCGACGACTTTGCTTAGATGTTTTTAAAGTCATCTGCTGCAGATTTGTTGTATGTGGGAAAGGGTTAATCTCTTCTAGGGGGAAAACATCAATGTATGTGCACACCAGTACTTTTAAAACAAACAGTCCAAACTCACACATACTATAACAGAGCCCCCAACCAGTACAGAGAAAACTGTCTGAAAAGACTGATCCCGTGTATTTATACATGTAAGAATAATATTGATTGACTGGAGTCCAGCACTCGACATCACTCATCCCTGGTGACTGGTTACCCTTTCACATTAGACCATTGGTCTGACAAATGACGCTAGTCACAAGTACCTTTGCCAATCAACTATCTGAAAGAATTAGTTGTTGAGCCAGGGTTCAAACTCATCACCCCTTGATTGATAGCCTTCAGCATAACCTTCTGAGCTATGGGGTCTAGACTATGTTGAAATTATGAATGAATAACAATCATGAAACACAAATACATTTATAAACTAATATCATATCAGGTTATTAGATCAAATTCACTCATAATGCAGTCCATAATAATGATATGACAAGTACAGTATGTGGTTTAATACTATTCAGTCATTACCAATGACAAAGCATTTACCCTCCAATGTGTAGACACAATCTGACACATCTGCAGCAGACAACCTTTGAAATAAATGTGGCAAAAGATGAGCAATTTCCCCTTTTGTCACAATGTTTTCAACACTATTAAATAATAACTTTTGTTAAATATAGAAATTATACCAATTGTCCTTCTTTATTATGTCTAGATGTTTTCAAAGAAGTAAGCTGCAGATTTGTTGTAAGTTGGAAAGGGTTAATAAAAAGCAATAGGTTATTTCCAGACAAAAATGTAAGAAAACTGCATAAAAGTTGCCATTCTAATCATATATCCTTTCAAAACTGGAGAAAAGGAAAGAAAATAGGGACGTTTAAACATTTCAATCCAAAACAAATTAAGACCAAACACAAAACCATTATACATTAACTACATCTTGTAACAAATATAGTTAAAACTATCTTAAATTAACCATTTCCAACATATATGTATACATTTTCAGATGCCTCTGCAGCAGATGAATTTTGAAAACATTGTTGCAAAAGTAGAAATTGCTCATAATGAGCAATTTACCATGTGTTCAACTCTATCCACTAATTAATATTTCTTTCATTTGTAAACAATGAAATGAGGTTTTCAAAGACGTCTGCTGAAGATTTCTGAAAATACTGTCTTGAGCCATGTCAAAAGAAACTGACCCTTTTCCGCATAAAAGAAACTTTGAAAACATTTTGTCAAAACTATGGAAAATTACTCTCAATTAAAGTATACATGTAGTTAGTGAAAAGAGTTGAACATTTTGACAACAGGAGAAATGGTTCATTATGAGCAATTTCTTTTTTTGCCACAATGTTTCAAGTCTTTTACTGTATAAAGTGTCTGTATGTTGGAAAGCGTTAATGGCTGTTACGATCAAATTGCATGATTTACCAGACAGTTTCTGGTCAGAAATATTCTCCAGAGGCATCAAAGCTGCTGGTACCACTAGATGGTGAACAGTTCAGATCCTTATCAGACCGCACCAAGTTGCAGACTCATCTTGTACTTCCAAGGTCTGTAAATCCCCAAAGATAATTTTAAATGTGACATGATTCATTTAATGGTTTGAGCCCTAAGCAATTGCAGGCTCATTTTACACATCTACAACAGAGGTCTTTCGAATACATGGGCAATTTATCCTTTTGCCACAAAAATTCCAACTCCAACCTTTCCCTCACATAGACGCTTTCTGACACCTCTGCAGCAGACGGCTTTTTGGAAACATAATCACAAAAGAAGAAATTGCTCAAAACGAGCAATTTCTCCTTTTGCAACAATGTTTTCCACTTTCAGTCATATCTTATCCATTCAATTATAGAGATTTTCTATTTTTTGACAAAATATGTTCAAAGTCGTCTGCTGCAGAATTGTCGTATGAGGGAAAGGGTTAACTATATGAAAGGGTTCTGATCCCATTAATAGTCATCTCCTCTGCTTAACACCTCCTTACAAGTCGGGCGCAGCAGTAGGGTGTGTTCAAACTGGGCGGTATAACAGCCTTTGATATCACAGAGAGGTGGGTACGGGTCGATGATGCCCACGTCACACAGGTTCTTTAAGCCCATCAGATATTTGGTCTCGCCCAGTCGGTCCAGCCAACGACGACAGAAAGCTAGGGTACTGAAATTCTGGTTTATCACATTCAATAGCTGTTTGGAACGCTGTAACCTGGTGAAAAAATAAGATTCAAGATAGGAAAATGGCTCTTTAAATACAATCATATTTTGGGATTTGAAAGGGACAGATTGTCTCACAATGTTGTACTAAAAACAAAATGGGAACATATCGGTATAGTGTATTGTCTTAGAGATTTATGATAAGCTTGCAAATTGACTTTCTGAGGAATTAAACTAAAAGACCATTACCATTAGAATGCAACATTTTACCTCTTTCCAACGCACCACAAATATGCAGCAGACGACTATCAAAACATATTGAAGTCGGGGTGAAGATGCGAGTTCTCTGAATATAAAATTTAAAAAAAAAAGTATTATCAAGCATTTCATTTGTAAAGACTCCATAGTTTGTCCAAACGTTGGCTGCTGTAGATTTGTTGTATGTGGGAATCAGTTAACAGATAACAATGCCTACCTTAAAGGAACATGACCAACTTCAAAGTTTTTCATGTAATGTGAGGTTTCCATATCATCATGTACCACTCCACGGCCAGTACTGCCAAATGTCTCTATAGCATAAAACTCCATCTCCTGAAATCAAAGGAATTGAAAATTAACGGTCATCTGCTGATGTCGTATATTTCTGCATGAAAGAATAATTTTGGTGCAGGTTCATAAGTTTCATCAGTTTGGCTTTATTCATTATGTAAAGGAATCATTGAAATTAAACAAGAGCACCGCGTACAGCACAGACTGAGCTGAACAAAAAACCTTTACCGTACGACCACGCAGACAACAAAAAACCTTAACCGGACGACCACAAAAAACTTAACCGGACGACGACGACGCCAGGGTCATGACAATAGCTCTCGTTTTTTCAAAAGTCGAGCTAATAAAAATGATTAATAGCAATTTTCCCCACAAAAAGTTACAATGTCAAACTGAATACATAGTGAACCGTATCAATTTTTTGTAGTAGTAAGATTAGATAGTAATTGTTGGATATTTGAAGAAGAAGTGGTAAATCTGGAGAACCGGTCTAGGTAAATCGTTGAAAACATTATGGGAAAAGGAAAAATTTATTCTTTTAAGCAATTTCTCCTATTCCCACAATGTTTTCAAAGTCCTCAGTATGAAGGAATAACATTCTATAATTATGCAATACACTTCATACCTCCATTTTTGTTTGTTCCCCTCCTTTAACGATTGGCACCGTTTTCCCAGCATGGATTCTGTATGGACCTATTGAATGTCCGTTGAGGTTACGGATGGATTTGATTTGGTATGTTTTACCATCCAGTTCTATTTCATATGACTCCATGACTTCTTGAATAGCCTCCCCTATCTCGTTGAGTCTTGAATCGATGCCAGCATGCTGTCAAATGGTAAATAACTAATAAAAAATCAAATACTACATGTATCACTTTTTGATCATGCTTTTCTTTTTATATGTAAAATTGTAATAAATATGTAATGTACTATAAACCGCCAAAAGTATAGTAAATTTTGGCTACGACATGTATTTGTTATATATGCCAATAAAATATATTGAATTGATTTATTTAAACACAACTTTGAATCACACTACACTTTCTACAGTTTGCATAGTGAGAAGAGAGTCTATGCTGAACTCGAGACTATTACTGAAGGCTGCATTGACTGATCACCAAAGATTTAAGTCTTGGCTTGGGACAACAGTAACAGTGTAACATCATAATTGGTTTCCATTCATTTTCTTTGGAATACACCTAGGTGTAAGGATACATGTAGTTTGTGGGATATTGTATAAGGATTCAGGTCTAGTTTCAATGTTGGTGCAGTCAGATTATTCTAAGCTGAGTATCTTCGAACATTTAATGGATCTATAGATTGCTCTATTTAGGATTTTACGGCCAGAGAGATATTGTCAAGCATATTTCACAGTTATTCATGTCCTCAGCCTTTCCCTAAAACAGATGACATACGATAAATCTTTAGAAACGGATTATCAAAAACAATGTTGGAAAATGAGCAATTGGCTCATTCGATTATCAAAATCATTTTTCAAAACTTTTATTCAAAACTTCAAAAAAAAAAAAAATCAATAGTTGAGGAATTTGAAAACATATAACATGTATAGACAAAAGAATGGAAAATCTCTGTAAATGAAAGAATAACTATTGAATAGAGTTAAAAACTTTTTTTGCTATAGGAGAAATTATTCATAAGAAGCAATTTCTCTTTTGGCCACAATGCTTTCAAAAGTCATCTGGCATGGTTGCTTAAATATGCAATTACATGTTGGAATGGGTTAAAACAGCATATCATGTAAATGGTTAACCCTTTCCCTTATACCAAGATTCTGCAGCAGACGACTTTGAACATATTTTGTCGAAAAATGGAGAATCTCTATAATTGAATGGATAACCAATGACTAAAAGTGGAAAACATTGTGGCAAAAGGAGAAATTGCTCGATTTGAGCAATTTCTTCTTTTGTCGCAATGTTTTCAAAAAGCTGTCTGCTACAGAGGCGTCAGAAAGCGTCTGTATGAGCGAAAGGGTTAAAGATGAGAATTACCGTAATTCCTGTGTTTGTGGCATCTTTTACAGCTTGTAACAATTTGTCATATTTCTCATTGAAGGTGAGGGTGAAAGCACAGTCAATGATTTTACCTATAAAACACAAAGAAGACCAGAATGTTTACAGACACTCACACTATTCAAACTTAAAATCAAACTTGGCCGAGACACTATTGTGTATACAGAGGAGAAAATGGCCATGAGAAGCAATTCATAGTTAACCAACATCTTGATATGTGGTAAAAGTTTCCTGTATGAGGGAAATATATTTATATGTAGTCCAGATCAATTAGTTTTGATTTACTGGGGTTTTACACCATTTCTGTATTATAGTAAGGCTAAACAAAAAGATATGTGTAGTAAACGCGTCCATGGTCCTTCAAAATAAAAGAAAAAGCCTACCTACCTACCCTTTTTCTTTGACCAATGTAACCTGAACCACACAAACCATTACTAGACTAGAAAATGTGCCTTGACCCACGGCACTCAACCATAATGGCCATGACTGTAGATCAAACCCTGGACGCCCTAATCCAAATCCCGATCCAAACCACTAACAGCGGATTGTCTAGATCAATCAGAGCTCCAGATAAGGTGCGTATTTCTTTTTCTTAACCCTTTCCCACATACAATCAATCAACAGCAGTAATCTTTGATAACATTGATGTAAAACTAGAACTGTGAGTGAACTCACAAAAATATACCCCCGTTGTGCTTACAAGACATATGGACAGACAGACGGACAGATATATTTCCGACCGGGATAATCTTACTTCATGCACATCCTCAGGTTGTGTACTGCAACTGTGTAAAGTTTCATCAGAATCGGTTCAGCCGTTAAGGAGGAGTTGCGATTATAAGACATATGGACAGACAGACAGGGTGATTCCTATAAACCCCCCCAAAAAACTTGTTTGTGGGGGGTATAAATATTGCAAATCTTTATATATGAAAATATATTTATTCAAAATGGCAAAAACCTTGTTGAAAAAAAGAGAAATTGCTCATCATGTGTCTGTAAGTGGGAAGGTAATAAATCCTTATCACACCTCCAAACCCAAATTGTGTGCACTTCTTACCCTACAGATAAATTCTTACCATTTATATGGGTCCCAAAGTCTATTTTACACACATCGTCGTACTCCAGGACTGTCGGGTCTCCTGCATTTGGCGTATAGTGAGCTGCACAGTGATTTAGTGAGCATCCTGTAGGAAAAGCTAGACCCGCATCTAAACCTTTTTCATTGATGAGTTTTCTAGCAATGCCTTCTAATGTCTCACAGATGTTGATCATAGTCATGCCAGGTTTTATGTAGCTCTTCATATATTGCCTTGTCTGTTTAATACACAATTGTAACAGATCATTTATAAATCTCTGGATTATCCACCTTACTTTATTTGATTTTCTAACCCATTCCTACTTCCAGACATTTTAACGAATCTGCAGGAGACAGATTTCATAATGATCAATTTCTCCTTTTGTCACAATGTTGTCCAAAGATTTTGATGAATAAACGTATCAACAAATCTGCTGTAGATTGGTGGTCTGTGTGAAAGGGCTGTCTGGTTGGAAATTTTTTGAGGAAAAATCATACATCAAGAAAAATAGAAGTAACATTTTGGAAAAGTTGTGTACTATACTGCCAAGGCTACCACTGTTGTGAAAAATATTAACAAAAGCCAGGACCTGAACACTGGCACTGATCCTAAATAATTCCACATTTTTTACTTAATATTTTCACCATCGTCTGCTGAAGATTTGTTGTATGTGAGAAAGGATCAACCCTTTCCCTAGTTCAGACGCTTTCTGACGCCTCTGCAGCAGACGACTTTTGAAAACATTTTGCCAAAAGGAGAAATTGCTCATGATGAGCAATTTTCTTTTTACCAAAATGTTTTCTCCTTTATTAATGTATAATGATTTTTCTTTCATTTATTGTTTCTGTATTTTTGACTAAATATTTTCTGTCAGCTGCTGCAGATTTGTTGTATGTGAGAAAGGGTTGATAAACATTCAGCCAAATACATTATACAAGAGAGTACCTGTCTGTGTGCCTCTGCTGCTTGTCTGATTTCCTGATACAAATAGGTATTGGCTCTGTCCAACGCCCGCTTCTCGGCACCAGTAAATCTGTCTTTAGCAGTCTGACTATAAACAGAATATCAAAATCAATTTTTAACTAGAATTGTTTTGACAAAAACATATGTCTCCCCCTCAAATATCTGTCAAAATCTCTCAAAACATTCCAACCTATAAAGCAGACAAACAAAAATTTGACCAAGTTGGACAGTACTCAATTTTTAATTACTAATGTTTTGTCTTGACCAGGTACAAAGTGGACATGATTTCAAATGGTTTACAGAAACACATATTTTTACTGCAGCTGTAACATTCAAGACTGAAGTATTCTTCAAAACAGTTAACAACTGTTGCTAAACATAAGCAAGCCGTCTTGGAGATATTGAGTGGACAGGAAATAAAGCCTAAAACCTTTGAGCTTCAAGCGTGACCTTGACCTTGAACCGGTATGGTCGAGACGCGGGTTCTGCACGTCGCCTTGATGAGGTGAACATGTGACCCAAGTTTCATGAAAATTCTTTAAGCTGTTTTGGAGATATGGAGCGGCACAAAATAAAGCCTCAAACCTTTGACCTTCAAGCGTGACCTTGACCTTGACCCAGTATGTTCGAGACGCGGGTTCTGCACGTCGCCTTGATGAGGTGAACATGTGACCAAATTTTCATGAAAATCCTTCAAGCCGTCTTGGAGATATTGACTGGACACGAAATAAAGCCTAAAACCTTTGACCTTCAAGCGTGACCTTGACCTTTAACCGGTATGGTGGAGACGCGGGTTCTGCACGTCGCCTTGATGAGGTGAACATGTGACCCAAGTTTCATGAAAATCCTTTAAGGAGATATGGAGCGGACACAAAATAAAGCCTCAAACATTTGACCTTCAAGCGTGACCTTGACCTTGACCCAGTATGGTCGAGACGCGGGTTCTGCACGTCGCCTTGACGAGGTGAACATCTGACCCAAGTTTCATGAAAATCCTTCAAGCCGTCTTGGAGATATTGAGTGAACACGAAATAAAGCCTAAAACCTTTGACCTTCAAGCGTGACCTTGACCTTGAACCGGTATGGTCGAGACGCGGGTTCTGCACGTCGCCTTGATGAGGTGAACATGTGACCCACGTATCATGAAAATCCTTTAAGGAGATATGGAGTGGACACAAAAGAAAGCCTCAAACCTTTGACCTTCAAGCGTGACCTTGACCCAGTATGGTCGAGACGCGGGTTCTGCACATCGCCTTGATGAGGTGAACATCTGACCCAAGTTTCATGAAAATACTTCAAACCGTCTTGGAGATATGGAGTTGACACAAAATAAAGCCTCAAACCTTTGACCTTCAAACGTGACCTTGACCTTGACCCGGTATGGTCGAGACGCGGGTTATGCACGTCGCCTTGATGAGGTGAACATGTGACCCAAGTTTCATGAAAATCTTTCAAGCCGTCTTGGAGATATGGAGCGGACACGAAATAAAGCCTCAAACCTTTGACCTTCAAGCGTGACCTTGACCTTGACCCTATATTGTCGAGAGACGGGTTCTGCACGTCACCTTGATGAGGTGAACATGTGACCAAAGTTTCATTAAAATCCTTCAAGCCGTCTGGGAGATATGGAGCGGACACAAAATAAAGCCTCAAACCTTTGACCTTCAAGCGTGACCTTGACATTGACCATATATTGTCGAGACGCAAGTTCTGCACGTCACCTTGATGAGGTGAACATGTGACCCAAGTTTCATGAAAATCCTTCAAGCCGTCTGGGAGATATGGAGCGGACACGAAATAAAGCCTCAAACCTTTGACCTTCAAGCGTGACCTTGACATTGACCCTATATTGTCGAGACGCGGGTTCTGCACGTCGCCTTGATGAGGTGAACATGTGACCCAAGTTTCATGAAAATCCTTCAAGCTGTCTCGGAGATATGGAGCGGACACGAAATAAAGCCTCAAACCTTTAACCTTCAAGCGTGACCTTGACCCTATATTGTCGAGACGCGGGTTCTGCACGTCGCCTTGATGAGGTGAACATGTGACCCAAGTTTCATGAAAATCCTTCAAGCCGTCTGGGAGATATGGAGCGGACACGAAATAAAGCCTCAAACCTTTGACCTTCAAGCGTGACCTTGACCTTGACCCTATATTGTCGAGACGCGGGTTCTGCACGTCGCCTTGATGAGGTGAACATGTGACCCAAGTTTCATGAAAATCCTTCAAGCCGTCTGGGAGATATGGATCGGACAAGATTTTGGGGACGAACAGACAGACAGACAGACAGACATCAAGGACAAAAACAATATATCTCCCCTGTATACAGGGGGAGACATAATGACTAATTTAATATGCAACATTAGCTGAAGTTAAAACAAACATTATGATCCCAAGTTATAAATTATGAAAGTTAATTATCCCATTTACTTGGAAAGAGTTATTGGCTCTGTCAAATGCTCACTTCCCGGCACCAGAAAATCTGTCTGTAGCCGTTTGACTATATTCAGAATATCAAAAGGAATGTATTAACCCTTTCCCTCATACGACAATTCTGCGGCAGACGACTTTGAACATATTTTGTCAGAACATAGAAAATCTCTATAATTGAATGGATAGCCTATGACTAAGTGGAAAACATTGTGGCAAAAGGAGAAATTGCTTGTTTTGAGCAATTTCTTCATTTGTCACTATGTTTTCAAAAGGCCATCTGCTGCAGAGGCGTCAGAAAGCGTCTATATGAGGGAAAGGGTTAATACCTAATAATGATTGATTGATTGTTTGGTGTCTAACGCTGCTTTGAACAATTGTTCAGTTATATCATGGCATTTCCTAGGTAAGTAACCAGTACCAGGGGTAGACTTAAGGCTGAAATTTCTACTAGCCAGCAGGGCCAGTTGAAATGGAAAATTACTGGCCCAACATGTTTACCACTGGCCCAAACATTTTAATGAGGAAAAGGCAGCATTCAATGGTTATTTATTTAATTGAAACATTTCAACTTTTTGAACAGTTTACATATCTGATACAATGTACAGGGTTTTCCCTAAGCTTTGAAACTTGAGGGTCATTCAGTGACCCCCATGTCATCAAGGTTGAGGGTCATCTTATAAATGTTGGGGGTCCAAATTAGAACTTCATTATCAAGTGATTGATATAAAAAACATTGTGTTGTTCTTTGTTTTTATTATCCCTTTAATATTAATAATGTCAATTACATTACCGATAATGTTATCGATAAAGCTTAAACCAGTCATTCAGAGTTAAATATAGTCCAAATAATTTAAACTTTCGGTTTCTCATTTATTGGTCAACCGAAGTCTAAATCCAGAGCATGTTTCAGACAGACTCGATTCACGTTATTATACCGTTTATATCCTTGACAGCTATCGCAACGATAAAAAAAAACGTATCTGTAAGTATTATTATATTAATTTGAGCCTAAAATTTATGCAGCTTACCTCTTTACCACTTTAATCTATCAAAATTCAATTCACAACGGCGAAAAATTTGAAATCTGTAACACATTTGTTTTCGGTTAAATAAATTAGACAAAATCGGTAAAAAGAAATAAACGAAATATCGCCCAAACTTGTTTGAATAAGATATATAACTATTTCGTTAAATATCCATTTTGTTGTACTTTAACAACAATACCCACAATACCGTATTCGGTTATCCTCAGTTCAAATCGACCACATTGTCAGTTATTAAATGTCAGGCCTCTAAGAGATGGATTAAAAAGAGATTAAAACACATAAAAACGTGATTAAGACCGTTTGTGTTTACTTTATACGATAGATAAATGGTCAAATTTTGTCCCGTATGTGTATTTTGGTGTGACAAACATTACGTACGCCAGATTCGACCCTGGAAGCGTCGGAATTTATTTCGCATGTTTTGGTGCAGGATAAGGACCAAGTTAAATATAGATTTTTGGAAAACCGAGATTATAGAAAAATAGAAGGGACGACGCACAGATGTTATTTTTGGGGGTCATTTGAGTTGAAAATGCGTCAATGAAGCAGGATTTGTGCGTCATGAAAAACCCTGAATGTATTTATTCACCAAACTGACCAAATTCGTTAACCAAAAGTTTGTTTCAAGGTGATATTATTATTTACAGTGTGTCGCCATTTTGTGTACGTTGCCAAGCGGATATTAAGACGCGGCATACGATTGGTTGATTTCGCGCACCTGTCCAATCAAATGTTAGTTAGCAGTATCGTGTGCGGAAATCAATACGGCCATTACTCGGCGCACTCGATTGTAAAACCTGCGTTTTTTAACGTTTTCTGACAGAACGGAATGGTCAGAACGAAATAAAAACGTATATATATATGCAACTCGATATTTTCAATTTCTTACAGACTAGCTTATTATCCCATAATTTTCAGCAGGCCCGACGGACTAGCTTATTGCATGTACAGCTGGCCCGAGGTAAAATCAACTGGCCACGGGCTAGCGGGCCAGCGGTTAAATCGACCCCCGAGTACTACTGGTCCATTTATCCTGACACCAGCCAGTCAGCCATAATGCTTCCCCTATCCCCATCCTTCAGGGAGAAGGAGGGCAGCCATAATACCTAAGAAATGATATACAACCTAAATTGAACAAGCAAATTCAGAGAATTATGGTCCCCCGCCAGGGTCAAGGTCACAAGGTCAAAAAAATTGGTATTGATGGAAAGGGGTTGTCACAAGGAATACACATGTGAAATATGAAAGCAGTACCTATTACGGTTCAGAAGTTATGACCAAGGTTAAAGTTTTTGTGACAGCGTGACGGAGGGACTGACGGACTGACGGACGGACTGACGGACGGACTGACGAATGAGAAATAATAGTCCCCGCGCTTTCGCTAAAGCGGGGGACAAAAAGAAAATTTAATCTATAGACATATTTAATAGTTGTTTTCATTAATATGAATTTGCCTACATGTTGCATATTTTCTCTCAAACCAAGTCTCAGCCTTCAAATATCTAGTGCCGACGGCAGAAGAGGTTTTGTGATCAAACCTTGCTAACAAGAGCTGTTCATAAGAAAGTGTGCTCGATTATTGAACCCTTTTAGTGGTACATGTATATAAACTACTCTTATAAAAAAAATATCAGATATAAATGGGTCTCAAGGACAATAGAAAATATTTAAAAACAATTCCACATTATATTCAAATCAATATTAAAATAATGCTTCAAAATTTCAACATATTATATTTATCTTTGGCTGTTTTTAAAACAAAAAACGTTGGAAATAGTAAATAAGAGAATGGGTTAACTTTATGATATGCTTTATTCAGGGTTGTTAACTTTGAAAACAGTTGAGGAAAAAGGATTGGGAAAATATGAAGTGTTGTATTTATAACTGTTACAGTTGTTAACATTGTGGGAAAAGGAGAAATTCCTTGCATTATTCCTTTCCAACATACAAGAAATCTACAGCAGATGACTTTAAAATTATTTAGGCTAACAATTTGGAAAATCTCTATAAATGATACTTTAATTATTGAACAAGTAACTGGAGGATTGCAAGCAATACCATAGTCCCCTACCGGTTTGCACTTTTGAGTCTGTTTCTGTTGTCATAGCAACCCAATGTTTAGGTATATCAAGACAATAAAGTATGAAAATAAAGAAAGGGAAATAACTCAAAAATTAGGGAAGCAAGAGTTATCGTTCATGTGAACTGCACTCCCCCTTGATACGATGTATTCATGTGTGAAATTTCATAGCCATAGCTAGTATAGTTATGGAGATATGCTCCGGACAAAAATCAAGTATGAAAATAAAGAAAGGGAAATAACTCAAAAATTAGGCAAGCAAGAGTTATGGTTCATGTCCACTGCACTCCCCCTTGATACGATGTATTCATGTGTGAAATTTCATAGCCATAGCTAGTATAGTTATGGAGATATGCTCCGGACAAAAATCAAGTATGAAAATAAAGAAAGGGAAATAACTCAAAAATTAGGCAAGCAAGAGTTATGGTTCATGTCCACTGCACTCCCCCTTGATGAGATGCATCCATGTGTGAAATTTCATAACCATAGCTAGTACAGTTTTGGAGATATGCTCCGGACAAAAATCAAGTATGAAAATAAAGAAAGGGAAATAACTCAAAAATTAGGGAAGCAAGAGTTATGGTTCACATGCACTGCACTCCGCATTGATGAGATGTATCCACATATGGAATTTCATAGCCATAGCTAGTACAGTTTTGGAGATATGCTCCGGACAAAAATTTGCCGGACTGACTGACTGACTGACAGATGGACTGACTGACGGACTGACGGACTGACGGACGGAGTGCAAACCTAAGAGTCTCCTTCGGCACGCCGGTAGGGGACTAATAAAGCTGAAAACAATGTGGCAAAAGGAGAAATTGCTCGTTTTGAGCAATTTTCTTTTGTCACAATGTTTTCAAAAAGTAGTCTTTTGCAGGTGTCAGAAAACGTCTGTATGTGGGAAAGGGTTAAGCAATATCTCCCTTGTCTAAAACGTTTTAAAAGGTTCTCCAGTGGAACAGGCACTAGAAGACGTCTGCATCATGGAAAAAAGAAAATATAGATGAAATAAAATCTACTAACTCATTAACAGCGATGTAGTGTTCCATAATCTCCCCCTCTGGGTAGTTCTCTTCAGGGTACAATTCGGATATGGGTATTGATGGTGGGACTGTCTGTTGTTTTACACCTGAAACAATTTCAGTCACATTAGGTGATTCAGGCTCTTATTTCATCTCATGTACAACATCATATAGACGTCTAAGACTTAAGATGTCTATATTATATGAAGATGGATATTGAAGTCTCTTGCAAGACTGTGCAAAAACACAAGTTCACCGGAATCTTTAATGTTTGCATGTACAAGACTCCATTTTGCCTGACACGGTTGATTTGTGTCCAAGGAACAGTACATGCCAATATTTATGTACATTTTTTTAAAGTTTTAAATCTATTACATGTCAAGGTCCACGTTCAACAAATCTGAAGCTGACATCTTTGAATACATCTAAGCAAAAATATAGAAAATAATTTTATACAGAATACAGAAATTGTATTTGTAAATAAAGGCCTCAGGCCCATTATACAGCATACAACCTTTTCTTCTTGAAAGTGATGTTTGATAATAGATGGCAATATATACATGTACATGTGGGTACATCATTCTCACAAATGATGTAGATCAAGATTTACGGCAATGTTTTGATTATCTACTTATGAAACTCAACGAAACTAGTCAGTATGGATTGGGTAATATTTCCAACCAATTTTAGCCATGGGTTCACTCTCAGGAGTAATTAATGAATAGGGCTGAAAATATTGTGGCAAAAGGTGTCTGCTGTAGAGGCGTAAAAAAGTGTGTGAATGAGGTAAAGGGTCAAACAGGCATAATTTCACGGAGAGACAACAGAGATATGATCCCCAAATGATGTTACCCTGCCATATCATACAATACACTACATACTTCCACTCTTCTTTTTCTTTCTTTTCTTCTTCTTTTTCTCTCCATCTTCTCCTTCTGTAATGAAATTATAAAAAATCAGCAAAGGATAAATTAACAGGAAGCACTTCAATCCATGAGGACACCAAATTAAAAAAGTTGAAAATAACTAACATTTTTATCATTTACATGATATGGCATCTTAAGAGTTGTCGTTTCTAAAATCATGTGTGGAAAATATATTAGCAAGAGAAAAATTATGATATAAAATCGAAAACATTTTGGAAAAAGCGAAAATGATTACATGCATTGTCTCCTTTTATAACAATGTTTCCAAAGTTGTCTTCTACAAAATTGTCCAAAGCGGAGTACCAGGGAAATGGCAGACTTCTAGATAAGGTAGAAATTTCACATTTGTAAATCTGTATTAGAGTGACACTCAAACCCTATCTAGTGGGTACTCAAACGAATCGTCTCAGTGAGACTCTTTTGAGTAACCACAACATAGAGTTCAAGTTGAGTCACGAGACAGGTCTATTTCTAGGCATCTCACGGGTCATATATTCCGACTCATTCTCCCACTGGCAAAAGTCTTTAAAATCATGCAGAATTCCTAATTTTGTCATGTTAACCATGGTTTTTGTATTGCCAAATAAAAAGAAATAGCAATTAATATGACTAAAATGATAAAGGCCTGAGTGAGAGAGAGAGATTTGTTGGGAAATGAGTGGCCTACTCCTCCTTATCTAGTCCTCTGGGAAAGGGCTACAAAATACCTGCTCCAGCTGGTTCTTTTTCCCCATTCAATTTTTGATCAGCAAGGCTTTCTGTTACTTCATTTACATCCGGTTCTTCTCCTTCTGTCTGGTCTGATGGAGCTGTTTAAAGTTTAACAATCTATGATCATTCACTTGAAGAATTCACAAATAGAATGTTTTTTTAAAGAAATACTACAATTACATTGTCATTTTTCACCTGGACTAGTAATTAAGATTTCTGGTATTATCAGTGTCAACTTTTTTGTTATTTCAGCTCAACTACTATTTTAACTGTAAAATTATCAAAGAAAACAAAGACAATCAATCTTGTATTGCTATGTTTTCTTTATATTTATCAACATTCTTATGAAGTTGAGTTAAACAGGAAAATGAAAAAGAAAAGAAACACACACACAACTTGTGAAAATAGTGAAATTCCAACCATTTATACAGGGTGTGCATTTAGATACCGGCACAGAAATCTACAATTGAACCATAAAATGTGAAAGGGAAAAAAAAGGTGCCATACAAAACACTCGCACAGTGATCAACAGGAAGTGCTTCAACAAAAATAAATGTTGCCTTCACACTGTAACTGATCCTAATATAAGGGTTTATCTTGCACTGAGCATATTATGGGATAAATATCACTAGTATTATAAACTTTTTGTTTACATGTCTACTGGTATGCTATCAACGTATTAACATATCAACCAAGCATCACAATTGTCTTAAACATAGTCTTTTGTTCTGTATTTAAACTTTGAGTGTTACTTGAACTTCCATAGACTGAACAAACTTAAAACAACGACTTTCAGATCTAACACAACTATTCATTTTCAAAACACGGCGGCTGGCATACATGTTGACCTATTGCGTGTAAATATGGAGTTAAAGTCGTAACTTTTTAGCTTCCGTACTTCATGTGTACACAATGTAATTCAGCAAGTATTTATGCTCGCTTGTGACGTCAATCTAATTTAGGTGGAGTCATTTATGAATGGGCTTTTGTTCTTTTGTATGTTATTTCTTAAAATTAGTTAAAATGAATGTAGATTAATTAGAAAACATAATTTTGCATGCAAGATAAAGAGAATATTACGTCCCTGACCATTGAAATACTTTATCTGACATGGCTGGTAGAAATGATAATTGTCTAGCCAAAGGCTCAACAGTTATCAACTCTCCCAACCTCGTCTTATCAATTCTCCCAACCTCGTCAGATAAAGTTCATATCTTAAGTCAGGGACATAATATTCTCTATATATATACCAAAAGGAAGTGACATTAACTATTCTAATATTATGAAATAATATCGAAATTGGCCTATAAAAGCTTTAAGCTTATGTTCTCAATAGGGTAATAGTCATTATAGTGACACCCAACAGAGAACATCGGGTCTCCAGTACTATCATCCTCGGGACTACTATTTGAACTATATGAACATACTAATAAACTTTAAAATTTAAATTAGAAAAGTTTGAACTGTCAGAATAACACAAGTAGGCTAAATCCCACATGTGCAGGTCACATTCCCATAGAATTTACTTCACAAAAATTCACACTACATATATTAACCTTTTATTTTATATGCTATTTGTTCTTCACTTTTTCTAATAGAAAAGAGAAAGAAATAAAGTATGATTTTGCGACACAAAAGAAAACATTTTGTTAAATAAGCAACAAATAATTGTGTGCGTATACATGTACATTTGAAAACATTGTAGGAAACATGGAGGTTTATTAATTACTTCAGAGGCAGTCGAAATAATCGGATACTACAAACATATACAGTATAGGCCGAGGCCGGGTTAACCCGGATTCGAAGAAACCAGAGTATATATCCGGGTACCAGACTTATCCGAAATGGATACAATTTAAATCAGTATTTCATAGAAAAAGCATACACTTCTTTTTCTTCTTCTTCTTTTTTTTCTTTTTCTGAACATCAGCTCCTTCTATGTTAGGATCATTGACTGACTCTTCATTGTCACGAGGTTCCACGTTCTCCACAGATGTTTCTTCTTCCGTAGTTTTCTCCATTTTTTGCGGGCATGGAGTAAGGACGGTGTTTTATAAGATTTATTTAAATCGTATAAAATACATTTGGACAATTTCATGGTCTAAGGGAAGTAACACGTACAGCCATATGGTTTTAAGACTCGAAGTTTTCTCCCTTAGACCAATGTTTTTATATAATTCGATTGGCATAATGTCTATAAATGAAAGATTCATTATTTAATTTGAATGAAGTTGAAAACATAAGATTAAAGGAGAAATATCTCTACATGAGCAATTTGTCTTCATGCCAGAATTATTTCAAAAGTCGTCTGCTGAAGATAAGTTGGTAAGCATCTACATGTGGATAGTGCGATACGATCTCTGGCATATGTATACGTATATATATAATTAAATGATCGATTGGTGGTTTATTGATGTAGACAACAGTCTTTATTTTATTCATTTGATTTAAAATGTTTACTTGCTTTAGCATTTTTAAACAAGAGTATATCGCTCATACGAGTAAACATAGAAACATTGTATTACATAATAGCAGGAACTTCGTATCAGCAGGGACGTAGATAAGATTATCTATGTCCCTGATAATAATCATTGTTTTGCATAAGGAAACCGTCTTCATCCAAGCTAATGTAATTGAGAGTCACCAGATGATCATTTCTATCAATTAACTTTTGAATACTGTGTTTTAAAAGATTTATTGAAATCGCATAAAATACATTTGCACCATGTTATGGTCTAAGGGAGATAACACGTACAGCCATATGGTTTTACAATTCAGAGTTTTCTCCCTTAGACCATTAGGCATTATGTCTATAAATGAAAGAAAAAAAGATAGCCAGCACTTCTTACTACTGTCACCAGATATGACCCACACAGATAAACCATTGCTTCAGGTTTAACGCCGTTTTCAATATTTGTTCAGTCATATCACTGCTGCCACTTTACCTACTAATGTGTTTCCTGGCTTTCTCACGCCAGTACTCCACTCAAGTCTTTCCAAGCAACTGGCTGCTTTTCCACATAGCCTATTAGCCATTTGTAGGAAGGCAAATGCACTTGTCAGTAACTTTTGTCAAATGTCGGAAATAAAGTTGACCGATCGGGGGGTTCGAACTCACAACCCCTAGATCGCTACCGGGACTCGACAGATCAACTATTGCCGTACTAGTAACATGTACCTCTGCTTCTCTTCTATCCCTTTAGGTGCATGTCTCTGGTATCCCATACAAGCACAACCTGTCACGAAGCCCATCCTATAGGCATTGGTCTGGCTCGGTGTAATGCCTTCTCATGTGTACGAGTTAACTTGTTCGCCCCACATCATTACCTTGTACATGATCATGTACGACAATGCTCCAGATTCGGCATTGCACATCAGTAGAATGGTAATTAATGGTAATATTCCTGTAGCATTGACCCTTTAGTCTTACATAATCCTTTCCCTCCTGCAGACGTTCCGTTACACATCTACAGCCAAGGACTTATGAAGACGTGGTCAAATGTGAATTTTGCGCATAATAAGTAGTCAATGTCTTCTAGTTGAATTAATTGTTATACTTACATTTATGGAGATTTTCAAAAGTTTTGTCAGTCTCCACAGCGCAACAAATCGCACACAATCACCTCTATCCTATTAACAGTATTGCATTATATACCAATATATTGACCACACCATTTATGAAGTCACATTTGTTTTTCTCTTTTTTTCCTTTCTCTATCGAACTATACCAAAATAACGTGGTTTTTTTCTCCCTACGTATGTTAATTCCTATGAAATATTCGCGAATTCGCCAAAAGGACAACAACCTGGACCAAAAACGAAAGTACTTCTATCGACATTTCGGAATGGTTCAGTTTTTTTTTCGTTGCAGTAATTGTCAGTGATATTGCGATTATTTTTCCAAGAAAACATTTCGGAATGATTCGGTAGCAGGTACTTTCGTTTTTGGTCCAGGTTGTCCTTTTGGTGAATTCGCGAATATTTCAAAGGAATTAACATACGTAGGGAGAACAAATTCACATTATTTTGGTATAATTCGATAGAGAAAAGTATTATTGATCGATTCCGTACTTCAAATTCATATATTTGTTCGAATACTTTGAAAAAAATGAGCTGAAGCGAGGCGATCCAGAAAACTGTCCACCCTTAATATCTATACACTCAACACAATTCGTAAACGGTCACTTCAATAATCTTCTATTATTCCTTTCCCTGTGAAATAAGCCTAATTACAAATTAGTTTCATGAAAAGACCATTACCTCGTACACATGCTGTGAAAACTTGGTTCACACATTTCGCTTTGTCAAAAAGATACAGTGTCTCAAATGACAACACTCTCAATCATAAGAGTCACAAAATCTAACATAGCGTGTAAAGGAAGAAAAATAAAAATACAACCCTTAGTCACTTTAAAATGATATTACATCATATGTGAGACTGAAACACAGTCGTGAAACAAAGCCCAGAGTCAAAAGATTGCTAAAAAAAACAAAAACAATGAAAATTTTGATTCCCTATGGAATTTGCATTGTTATTTCTTTTCCTTGCGACTTTTGGATTTAGGAGTAACCGCATATGAACTGTCTTTTCTCTGCCGTTTATGCTTCGATTTAGCTGAAATGTTCAAAGAATATTGCCACGAGAGGGCGGATATCGAATATTGAACTGTATATTGATTATACTTAATGTACTTTTCAGGAAGGTTACTTTACCAAGTGACCGGTTAGGAATTTTGTTAAGTGTATGCATAGAGTAGGTCATATCTATTTTTAGAGCAAGTCCCTGTGCGTCAAGTTTCATTACAATCGCATAAGAAACGAAGTCGCTAGAGCGGTGACGTCGTTTCGTACAGAAGAATAAGTTACTTTGACCTAGGTCAGTGGAACGCGAAATTGCACAGGAGACAAATGCTATTGAACATGCGTGTGAAGTTTTATGACAATCGGATAAGAATAAAAAAGAAAGAAAAACCCAAAGACAAAATGGACCTTAGAGGCGGAAGCCTAACGTTGGTCTCAAAACCAAGGTAAACCAAGGTAATAAAGTCGCTAGAGCGATGACGTCGTTGGGACAAAAATGAAGTAGCGTACGTAGCCGTCCCTATATACACTCGTCACTAGGGGGATAATAAAAATACATCAACGGATATAAGAACATGTCCATCTTGTAACAAGTATTTTGTATGCCTCCATCAATACGAAATTGAAACCTCACAATATCTAGGTTTAACCCCGTTCATGTTTCCTCCCTTGAGGTCATAATCAGAGTCTAACCCTTTTCCTCATACAGACGTTTTCTGATAAAATTGTAGCAAATGGAGAATTTTCTCATAATGAGAGAATTCTTCTATAGCTACAATTTGTTCCACTCTTTTCAAAATTTATCTCTATACTTTATTTATAAAGATTTCCCTTATGTTTTCAGTCAACTGCTGCATATTTGTTGTAGGTTAAAAATGGTTACGCATCTAGTTTTTTCATTAACATCACTGCAGCAGGTACGATTTGAAAAAATTGTAGGGAAAGTATAAGTTGCTCCAAATGAGCTTACTTTCCTTTTCCAAAAATGTTTCGAATAATTATATCATCCAAGATATTTTCATTTTTGAAGAGCGCCAAGGCGTATTATGTACATACAGGGTCTAGATCCATAGCTGGGGATATTATTAAATAGAAGAAAAAAACATTTTCTAAAGGCATAGTATTTATTTTTTAATGTCAATACAACAAATTAAGAACGTGGTCGCTCCTTCTTGCCTTTAAAAAGAGCCAACAACGATACGTTGGCGACTTTGACGATCTTGAAACGGACACCAGGGATATCTCCGACGGCGTGACCTTTTCTACCAAAACCAGCCACCAACACTTCATCGTTTTCCTGAAAATATTTAAGAGGAGAGACCCATTTAAAAGGCATTTTGATATTTTGCATTTTCAAAAATTTATGAATTATTTGTGGAAACTTTTGCAAATGGTCTGTGAAACTATTCCTTTAAGCTTTCAATCTGCAGCAGACAACATTGAAATCATCTTGGTCAAAATACAGAAGATCTTTAAAAATATCATATTTTCAAAATTATTTGTTTACATTTTGGCCTAAATGATTTCAAATTACTGCATTGAGTTGAAGTCAGTATGGCAAATGGAGCAGTTGCTCATTTTTAGCAATTTATCCTTTTATCACAATGTTTTCAATATTCGACTCTTGCAAATACGTCAAAGAGGGACTAGACTGTACCTCGAGAGGGTTAACTCAACTCAACTGTGTACAGCATATTATGCAGCAGACGATTTTGAAGACATGAAGTATAAAATATGAAAAGTCTTTTATAAATTTAATGAAGGTATAATTACTGAATACAGTTGAAAGCGTTGTGGCAAAAGGAGAAATTGCTTGTTTTGAGCAATTTCTCCATTTGCTACAATGTTTTCAAGAATCGTCTGCTGCAGAGGTGTCAAAATGCATCTATAGGTGGAGAAGAGTTATGTCACTGCAACATTTTTGATCAATAAGAAAAACTAAGTCGCAGAGACAAACAATGTATTCCCTAAGTAGGTATCATTGAGTCGCATCAGGTGAAAAGGGAAGGATTACAACACGGAAGGTTTTTCATCTTTGCATATTATAATATAATAATTATTATAAGGTGTTCTATTTAACACTTTCCCACATAGATGCATTCTGAAGCCTCTGCAGCAGACAACTTTTAACAATATTGTGGGAAAAGGAGAAATTGCTCATAAAGAGCAACAAGAGTACCGCAAACGGTACATAATACGCCCGTCAGGAACTTCTTTGTAAGTTTCCTCTTTGTTTTGATATATTGTTTGTTTGTAAAAAGTTAATAAAGTCGTTCAGGAATAAGTTGTTAAAGAATAATGGGAAACTATGAAAAATGCATAACTCATGCAGAAATTGACAAATATTCTAAGTCCAAAAAGGGGCATAACTCATTCAAAAATTGACGAAATCCGAGGAAATGTGAACTTGATCTGTAACTCATGATTACAAAGCCATATACATAATTTCAGCTCAATAGATCAAAGCATGTAGAAAAAAAGTGCGGAAAACAAATATTCTAACAAATATTCTTTCTAACAAATATTCTAAGTCCAAAAAGGGGCATAACTCATTTAAAAATTGACGAAATCCCAGGAAATATGAACTTGATCTGTGACATATCACTACAAAGCCTAATACATAATTTCAGCTCAATAGATCAAAGCATGTAGAAAAAAAGTGCGGAAAACAAATATTCTAACAAATATTCTTTCTAACAAATATTCTAAGTCCAAAAAGGGGCATAACTCATTTAAAAATTGACGAAATCCCAGGAAATATGAACTTGATCTGTGACATATCACTACAAAGCCTAATACACAATTTCAGTGCGGAAAACCAATATTCTAAGTCCAAAAAGGGGCATAACTCATTCAAAAATTGACGAAATCCGAGGAAATGTGAACTTGATCTGTAACTCATGATTACAAAGCCATATACATAATTTCAGCTCAATAGATCAAAGCATGTAGAAAAAAAGTGCGGAAAACAAATATTCTAACAAATATTCTAAGTCCAAAAAGGGGCATAACTCATTCAAAAATTGACGAAATCCCAGGAAATATGAACTTGATCTGTGACACATCACTACAAAGCCTTATACAAAATTTCAGCTCAATAGCTCAAAGTATGTAAGAAAAAAGTGCGGAAAACCCGAACGGACGGACGGACGGACGGACATGACCATACCATAATACGGACCGTTTTTAAAAAACGGTCGTATAAAAATGATCATTCAGTGACTTTACCCATTCGTTTCCTAGAGCCAATTCCAAGTATTCCCAACATTTTTAACACCTTCCCTAATACAGCCGACTTAATTGCGCAGAGAAAAATTTCTCAATTCAAAAAATGTTTTCAACCAGGAATTACAATTTCATGTCTAACTTTCCATATATATCTTGCAAATGACCACACCAGATCAAGATAATGTTCAAGAAAGACGAATTGATATGTTCATAAAACTCACTTCAACGTAGTTAAGACAACCATCATTAGGAACGAATGCGGTGATTTTCTTTCCGTTCTTGATCAACTGAACCCTGACACACTTTCTGATAGCGGAGTTAGGCTGTTTGGCTTCTACACCACTGGAAATAAAATGGTCTTCAATTAATGACATGTAACATGGTTTTCTATGCTAATGTACTCGACATACAGTTGAATCAACATAAATTGCATATATCACAAAATTTAGATTGATTAAATTTTACTTCAAAATAAAAACAAATCCGATATTGAAAAATCTTGATTTGCTCCTTTAAATAAGTTTGAAAACAAGTATTACTAATTCTAAAACCCATTTAAATATTTTCTATTTAACCCTTCCTGTATACAACAAATCTGCATCAGATGGACTATTGGGGAGAAATTTTCTTTGTGTTTCTTTAACCCTTTTCCACATACAACAAATCTGCAGTAGCGACCATGAAAGCATCCAAGCAAAATTTGTAAAATCTCTATAAATAAAAACAACAATGAATTGAAAAAAGTGTGACAAAAGGAGAAATTTATTATTTTCTTTGTGCCACAATGTTTTCAAAAAACATCTGCTGCAGGTGTGTTGATCGTCCCCAACAGTTGGGAAAGGGTTATACAACTGGTTAAAAGAATGGGAACTTCCAAAGATAAATCGTTATGATTAACAGTACAATTCCGATTGATTGATTGAAATGAAATATGTTATTAAAACCTTTTTATCGTTAGAACTGAACAATTTCTCTTTAAATGCTGAGGTCGGGGAATATTTACTATGATACAATTTGTAAATTATCACCGGTTTTTATGACACTTTATCACTTACACTTTTTCCAAAACGATTCCTTTAGCGTGCGAGGCTCCTTGGAAATGGTTTTACCCATTCAGAATGTTTGTCTAAATGATATCTAGTTCAAGTTCGAATATGGGTCATATTGGATCAGAAACTAGGTCAATAAAGGAAAATATTGTTCAAACTCCGGAGGCCGCATTTTTACTTTGAGCAAGTTGAAAATTTGTCAGAATGTTGTTTTGATGATATCTAGTCCATGTTGGAATATGGGTCATATCAGGAAAAATAATTTATAGATCACTAGGCCAAATGAAGGAAAATCTTGTTAACACTGGAGGTTGCATTCAGAATAATTGTCTTGATGTGTTTTGCATAACAGTACATTGTATAATTAAGGTGAGTGATCCAGGGCCAAGGCCCTCTTGTTATGAAAGTGCTTGTCTGATTTTAAGAAAATATAATACGAATCTTACTTTAATGATCCTCTATTTAATTTGTTTAAGCCGTTTTGATGGGTTACACAATCATAGCAACCAGGCGTCATCACAAAAGGGGTAAATTGAACTTTTAGCTACAAACGACAACCAACTCCTACTATTCCAATAGACCAATTTCCACAAAACATCACAGGAATGTTCCTTTGGTGGTCCTCTTTCAAAATTGTTCAAAGATTTAAATTCCATTGAGAACTTTGGTTGCTGCGGCATCAGAAAGGGGATAAAATGTCCAAACTTTAAAATCTTCTCCGACGAATCTGCCTGTCAGATTCAAATATAATTTGGTAGAAATGTTCCTTGGGTGACCCTCTAAAAATTGTTCAAGTCATACTGAGTGGTCGAAAAACATGGCAATCAGGCGGCATCAGAAAAGGGGCAAAATGACAAAATTTGAAAATTCCATTTTTATGAAAGTGTTTGTCTGAGTTTAAGAAAATATAATACGAATCTTACTGTAATGATCCTCTATTTAATTTGTTTAAGCCGTTTTGATTGGTTACACAATCATATCAACCAGGCGTCATCACAAAAGGGGTAAATTTACCTTTTAGCTACAAATGACAACCAACTCGTACCATTCCAATAGACCAATTTCCACAAAACATCACAGGAATGTTCCTTTGGTGGTCCTCTTTCAAAATTGTTCAAAGATTTGAATTCCATTGAGAACTTTGGTTGCAGCGGCATCAGAAAGTGAGAAAAATACCAAAATTTTAAAATCCTTTTCCTCCATAATCTGCTTGTGCGATTGCAAGATAATTTGGTAGAAATGTTCCTTAAGTGACCCTCTAAATAAACTGTTGAAGCCATATTGATTTCGTTGAAAAACAGGGCAGCAAGGCGGCATCAGGAAATGTGCAAAATGACAAAAACTTTATAATTCCATTCTTATTAAAGTTCTTGTTAGATTTCAAGATATAAATGGCCTTTACTGATAAGCTGTTTCTTGAGAAGTGTCCACTCCTTGCAGTTTCATTTGCACTCCTTGATCAAATATTCCCAGATATTTGCAGTTAAATATTTGCTACTAATTTACTATCAATTAGGTGATCGATTTAGGGCCATCTTGGCCCTCTTGTTAATTTCAGCATGATAAAACTTTATCAGAATGTTTTTCTTGATGATATGTAGGCCAAGTTCGAATATAGGTCATGCTGGGTCAAAAACTAGGTCACTAGATCAAATTGAAGGAAAATCTTGTGAGCACTTTGGATGCCGCATTTTTTGCTTCAGCAGCTTGAAATTTGGTCAGAATGTTTGTCTGAATTATATCTAGATCAAGTTCGAATATGGGTCATATTGGATCAGAAACTAGGTCGATATATTGTTCAAACTCCGGAGGCCGCATTTTTACTTTGAGCAAGTTGAAACTTTGTCAGAATGTTGTCTTGATGATATCTAGTCCATGTTGGAATATGGGTCATGTCAGGTAAAAAAAATATAGATCACTAGGCCAAATGAAGGAAAATATTGTTAACACTGTGGAGGTTGCATTCAGAATAATTGTCTTGATGTGTTTTGCATTGCAGTACATTGTATAATTAAGGTGAGCGATCCAGGGCCATCATAGCCCTCTTAGTTTTAATAGCTCCAGTGGCTGGCAGCCAGTCGAGCTTTTGTCATGGTGAATATGTATGTTGTGCATCCGTGTGTGCTTACACTTTTGAGTTTAAACGACTTCTCCTCTGTAACAACTGGGCCAATTGGGATGAACATCACAGTTAGCAATCTCTAAATCAATTCCATCTCTAAATGTCCTCTCCTCAGTTCCTTCAAACCATTGGGATCCGTGCACAATTCTAGGCCTGATATAAGAACAGTCTTGCAGACGCTCGAGAGACCTTAACTTCTTTCCTCAAGGATGAAGAAACTTTGTTGGAATGTTCGTCTTGATGATACATAGGTGCAGCTTGAATATGGTTCATTTCGGGTCAACAACTTGGTTACATATAAAATTATAAATACATTTCTTATTAATCCTAAAGGCTGCATTTTGGTCTGAAGTATGATGAAACTTTGTCAGAATGTTTGTCTTGATGATACCTAGTCTAAAATCGAATGCGCTTTATTTCCGGTCGAAATCTAGAACAAATGTATGACTCCTGCGAATACTTTTAGCCATCCAAAATGGTTGGAATATCATTCATGTCTGGTTAAAAGCTGCATTTTTGACTTTAACAAACTCAGAATGATTGTGTTAGTGATATATTTGTTAAGTTCGGGTAAAACTTAGGGTTCAAATTTAAGAAACCAATTGTGAACCCTCTACATGCCGAGGGAATCCGCTGTGGTTATCGTCGGGGATTTCGAAACCGGGTGTTCCGGGGTCGATCCCCAGTCGCGGCACTACGGTCATGGTGGAGTGCCCTTGGGCAAGGCACATTTTCTAGCCTAGTACTGGTTTGTTTACCCAGGGATCATGAATAATTAAATTTAATTGCGCGCTAAATGACCTTAGCTGTCGATGCGCCATAAAACAATATACATTCATTCATTCTACATGCCGAATTATAAATTGTTTTTGATTTGAATATGGGTCATGTTTGGTCTTCGGCAATATTTTTTTTCAAACTAGTTATTGCGCGGGTGCCTCAGCACCAGTGCATATATTGGTTGTGAAAAAACTCACTGGTGCAATGGTCTTGCGCATGCGCCGTGATAATCGTCTTGATCGCACATACGCCGTATTTTACCGTCTGCTCTCGGAAATTTCCGTAGCAGTTCGTCACTAGACTGGTTCTCGTTCGAGTTTGTATGCGAGTATTTTTTTTTAATTAAAATCATAGTTTAACGCAGGTCTCCTATCCAGGCACTAACCGCGATGGACGTTGCTTAACTTTACCACTCTACCAACGTCGCTATAAAAGCCGGCTTCTAAAGCAAGGCTGTAGAAGTGATATTTATACCCGTTCCCGTTTAATTTCTCCCTCTTTTCTCTTGACTTCGACCCAAAGTCACACAACTGAACACAAGCAGTATACCAGAGCGGAGTCGATGTAACATCACTGGGAACCACCGGGGTTTTAATAACAGGAATATGGGAATATTTTTCATAAATACGAAGTTATTGTGATAAATTCTTTTGCGATTTTAAGAATAAATTTAGGGGGAAATAGGATGCTCATGCGCAGACAAATGTTTACAATAATTTTGGGCGATCGAGGTCAACACGTTGGGAAGAGGTATTTTTGTTTTCGTTTTACGTATTTAACTAAAAAACTATTGTTATCATATATTTATATCATATATTTAAAAGCGGGTTTCGTGTTTTTCGAATCAAACAGTATTTATTTAGCCATAAAATGCTGATTTCCGCTCTAACATCGAACTGCTGCATATTGCAGCAACTCTTGTTTAAGTATTGCTTATGAACATCGTATACAGAGCTGTGGTACTCGGGGTGAACCAGAGACATATAAAACTTGATTTATTACTCTCTGGGTGAACGTTACAGGGCCACCATGGCCATTTTGTCTAGCAAGTTTGTCCCCAATATATTTTCGTCTGGAGCATATGCAGCAAAACCCGTAGCTACAGTGAGAACCTTCGCATTTTTTTTAAAAATGGCAACGTGAATCCGAAATATTGATAAAGGCTGCATAAGAACGCATTTCGTATTATACAAACTATCTAGTCGACAAACCAGATTTTATATCTGCGATACGAAATACGAGTTGCATTTTTGTGTCGCCTGTCTTGATAAAGATCAGTGTCGCCTTGAGAGATCACTTCTCTCTTGTCTGTCCGCCCAACATACTTTTTCTAACTGACATCTACGATGGTCCTTGTTAACCATTTCCTCTTGTCTGTCCGCCCAACATACTTTTTCTTACTGACATCTACGTTGGTCCTTGTTAACCATTTCCTCTTGTCTGTCCGCCCAACATACTTTTTCTAACTGACATCTACGGTAGTCCTTGTTAACTATGTCCTCTTGTCTGTCCGCCCAACAAACTTTTTCTTACTGACATCTACGTTGGTCCTTGTTAACCATTTCCTCTTGTCTGTCCGCCCAACATACTTTTTCTAACTGACATCTACGGTGGTCCTTGTTAACCATTTCCTCTTGTCTGTCCGCCCAACATACTTTTTCTTACTGACATCTACGTTGGTCCTTGTTAACCATTTCCTCTTGTCTGTCCGCCCAACATACTTTTTCTTACTGACATCTACGTTGGTCCTTGTTAACCATTTTCTCTTGTCTGTCCACCCAACATACTTTTTCTTACTGACATCTACGTTGGTCCTTGTTAACCATTTTCTCTTGTCTGTCCGCCCAACATACGTTTTCTTACTGACATCTACGTTGGTCCTTGTTAACCATTTTCTCTTGTCTGTCCGCCCAACATACTTTTTCTTACTGACATCTACGTTGGTCCTTGTTAACCATTTCCTCTTGTCTGTCCGCCCAACATACTTTTTCTTACTGACATCTACGGTGGTCCTTGTTAACCATTTTCTCTTGTCTGTCCGCCCAACATACTTTTTCTTACTGACATCTACGGTGGTCCTTGTTAACCATTTCCCCTTGAAAATGCATTTTGAGGCATCTGCAGTAGAACACTTTATTAAAAATATCGCGCATATTTTGTGGCTTGGAAAGGGATGATGAATTTGGAGTGAAGCGCTTCGATACTTCATCGCTAAATTCAATCTGTGAAAGGGCAAACTTGACTATTTTAGCGGAATCACGATCGACCATTATTAAGTAGGAAGTAGGCCATCAACACTTATGCCATATATACAGTCGTGAGACAGACTGCACGCCTATGTAACCGCAGGTCATATGTTGGCCCAAATCAGATTATTAGACGAAGGGATTTTTTAAAATAAAAAACGTGTTGGTGTGATGTTAAAAGCAAGAGATTTTCCTGCTGATAGTTTTATTTCATTCTAAACAATATTTGTTATGTATCCACTACGGCCAACCGAAATTCACCAAGGCTTCTTTTAAAACCATTGAAAATTGTTTTATATTTAAAAATATACATTGTAAATTGAACCGTCTTAAAGCAAGAGATTTTCCTGCTGATAGTTTTATTTCCTTCGAAACAATATTTGTTATGTATCCACGACGGCCAACCAAAAGTCACCAAGGCTTCTTTAAAAAAAAAAAAAATGTTTTATATTTAAAAATATACATTGTAAATTGAACCGTCTTAAAGCAAGAGATTTTCCTGCTGATAGTTTTATTTCCTTCTAAACAATATTTGTTATGTATCCACTACGGCCAACCGAAATTCACCAAGGCTTCTTTTAAAACCATTGAAAATTTGTTAATATTTAAAAATAAACATTGTAAATTGAACCGTCTTGAACGATTTATATTTTAAAAAAAACTTTGTAAATTGAACCGTCTTAAAGCAAGAGATTTTCCTGCTGATAGTTTTATTTCCTTCGAAACAATATTTGTTATGTATCCACGACTGCCAACCAAAATTCACCGAGGCTTCTTTAAAAAAAAAATATTATATTTAAAAATATACATTGTAAATTGAACCGTCTCTAACGATTTATATTTAAAAATATACATTGTAAATTGAACCGTCTCTAGCGATTTGGGGTCTTGATGCCTCTGCATACGCACAGTTTCACCAGAACTTTTACTATCCGTCTATATGTAATTCAGTCATTGATGCACCTTTTGCCGAAAATCTAGAACTGCAGTCCCATTAGTTTAACACCAATGTACCCTTACATGACCCCTTCACAAAGAGACTAAAAGTCCCTTTAGTTTAACACCAATGTACCCTTACATGATCCCATGACAAAGAGACTAAAAGTCCCTTTAGTTTAACACCAATGTACCCTTACATGATCCCATCACAAAGAGACTAAAAGTCCCTTTAATTTAACACCAATGTACCCTTACATTATCCCATCACAAAGAGACTAAAAGTCCCTTTAGTTTAACACCAATGTACCCTTACATTATCCCATCACAAAGAGACTAAAAGCCCTTTAATTTAACACCAATGTACCCTTACATGATCCTATCACAAAGAGACTAAAAGTTCCTTTAGTTTAACACCAATGTACTCTTACATGATTCCATGACAAATAGACTAAAAGTCCCTTTAATTTAACACCAATGTACTCTTACATTATCCCATGACAAATAGACTAAAAGTCCCTTTAATTTAACACCAATGTACTCTTACATTATCCCATCACAAAGAGACTAAAAGTCCGTTTAGTTTAACACCAATGTACCCTTACATTATCCCATCACAAAGAGACTAAAAGTCCCTTTAGTTTAACACCAATGTACTCTTACATTATCCCATGACAAATAGACTAAAAGTCCCTTTAATTTAACACCAATGTACTCTTACATTATCCCATGACAAATAGACTAAAAGTCCCTTTAGTTTAACACCAATGTACTCTTACATGGTTCCATGACAAATAGACTATTATTATATAAGTCCCATTATTTTTAGACCATGTACCTTTACATGACTATAAATCGCTTTAGTTTAACATCAAAGTACCCTTAGAAGATCCCATCACAAACAGACTATAAATACCTTAAGTTTGACACCAATGTACTATTAGATGATCCCATGACAAAGAGACATTAATACCCTAAATCACCAGATGTGAATCTTTTGCTTTGCAAAGTCCTAAGAAGATATACTAGAAATATACATGTACATATTACATGTATTAATAGTAATATTGGGTGTATTTCATTGATGAAATACATCCAAGGCACTAGATTGTATACTCATAATAATCGACTCATTGAATACCAACAGAGAAGTGGTTAATCAAGTCATACGTGACATCATTGTGTAAAGGTTTGGATATCTACAAGGCAAACAATTCTAATTTCAGGTGCGACAGCTCGTAACGAGCTGGCTCACCTGAATCTGAATTAATTAAACCTCTGTAAAGTGCCATTGAAGCTGAAGGAGTTTGTTGTAATACAATGTATGAGATAAACTGGAAATAATGGTTGTTGAATCTTCGGCCGCCCTTTGCTTTTATGGAGATGCAGGTCTTCAAAACCCTGGGTAAATATATTCGCACTGAAATGATAACAACATTACATTGTAGCCTCTCGAATTGGCATCATTGTTAAGCGAAACTGTCTTCAGATTGATTTTAAAATTGTTTGGCGTTTTCGCCGCGTTCAACAATGATTCAGTTATATCACGGCGTCCGTCTTTAGAACAAGTTAGTTACCTAGTGAAATTTTCCACCATATGGTGTTTTTAAGCTGATGATGTGGGAAATTCCAACCGACCCCTATCGCCATGACCAGGATTCAAACCCGGGATGTTTGGACCTAAAGACCGGTGGTATACTTAAACGTTTGCAGTACACCCTCTTCATATCAATCACAGGCGGGTGGTTTGTTCTGGAGAGTTTTTGTTCTTTAGAGGTTAATACTTTCGCTGACAAAAACATTGCAAGAAAAGGGGGTAATTGTTCATCACAAGCAATGTCTGCTTCTTTAACAATGTTAAGCATTCCCTTCCAACATTATCTTTTCTTTTGCCCAGATTTTCCAGTTTTAATCCGTCAGATGCGGAGAAATTAACACGAGTGCTTCGCTCCAGATATGATCCGTCCCGCGAGAAAACAAACATTGTGGGCTCTGCGTAAAGTATCGACCCGGATCAGCTTAAGCATGCAGCGCAGGCTAACTCGGACATACACTTTTCGCCTCCTGTGGATTTTCTGTTTCAGCAATCATAAAGTATACCGTATTACCTCTATCCCCCCCTGAGTCGGAATGTGTCAGCCCGGATCAGTATGCGTGGACTGCGCAGGCTGATCTTGGTCGATACATTACGCAGAGATCAAAACGTTGGTTTTCTCGCGGGACGGCTCAATTATGTTCCGTGAAAGTCGCACTGTAAAGACCTTTACCACAAATAGAGGCTCCATGACGCTTCATGACGCTCTATGACGCTTTATGACGCCACTGTAGCAGACAACTTGTGAAAACATTTTGGCTTAATCACATATTGCTAAGGTTGAGCATTTTCTCCATTTGCCACAATATTTTCAATAATGATCAATAATCATCCTTAAAATTAATTGATAAGCAATTTCCATAGTTTTGTCTAGATGTCTACAAAGTCGTCTGCTACAGAATGGATGTTTGTTGAACCTGTGTCAAAGTCGTCTGCTACAGAATGGATGTTTGTTGAACCTGTGTCAAAGTCGTCTGCTACAGAATGGTTGTTTGTTGAACCTGTGTCAAAGTCGTCTGCTACAGAATGGATGTTTGTTGAACCTGTGTCAAAGTCGTCTGCTACAGAATGGATGTTTGTTGAACCTGTGTCAAAGTCGTCTGCTACAGAATGGATGTTTGTTGAACCTGTGTCAAAGTCGTCTGCTACAGAATGGATGTTTGTTGAACCTGTGTCAAAGTCGTCTGCTACAGAATGGATGTTTGTTGAACCTGTGTCAAAGTCGTCTGCTACAGAATGGATGTTTGTTGAACCTGTGTCAAAGTCGTCTGCTACAGAATGGATGTTTGTTGAACCTGTGTCAGCTTGTAAGATTATGCAGTGGCATTACCTCCATGTGGCATTACCTCCATGTGGCATTACCTCCATGTAGCATTACCTCCATGCGACAAACGACCGTTTGAAAACAACGGCAATTAGGATCCAATCGGCAGTTGTAAAGTTAAATACCGAACAATTAAGTGTACGATCGGTCAGCTGTATATCAAACTAGTTGTCCTGGGTCTTTTATGATATTTGTAAGGTTAAACATCGAACAATAAAGTTTTTGATCGGAATGCGCTGTATGTCGTACTTATTGTCCTGGGTCTTTTATGATATTTGTAAGTATAAACAACGAACAATAATTTTTTGATCGGAATGCGCTGTATGTTAATTGTTATACTTATTTCCGGAGGACAATGAAGCTTTAGATCGGAATGCGCTATATGTTATACTTATTTCCGGAGGTCTTTCATGATATTTGTTATGTTAAATATCGAACAATAAAGCTTTGGATCGGACAGCGCTGGCTGTATGTTTTACTTATATTGTTCGAGGTCTTTCATGATTGTGCAAAGTTACGCGATATCGAACACTAGAAATTTAGATCGGAGACAAAAGATAGAAAATTACTTGAGGCGTGCTTATCGAAAACCAATAATAGGGCATAGGGAGCGTAACCTGTGCCGATCCAGATCAACGTGCACTGTTTGATCTAGTGCTGCACTGTTCGTCATTTAGTCACTGACGTTTTCATGGAATTTAACCCTTTCCCACATACAACAAATCTGCAGCAGACGACTTTTCCGAAAAATAATTGGAAACTCCCTTTAAATGAAAGTACAATAATTGAACGGAGTTGAAAACAATTTCTTCTTTTGTCGGCATGTTTTCAAAAAGCCGTCTGCTGAAGAGGGCGTCAGAAAGCGTCTATATGAGGGAAAGGGTTAACTCAATAAATCAAGCCTCTCACACATACAACAAAACTACAGCAGACACCTTTGAAAACAACTTATTTAACCCTTTCCCTCATATGACAATACTGCAGCAGACGACTTTGAACGTATTTTGTCAAAACATAGGAAATCTCCATAATTGAATGGATAATCTATGACAAAAAGTGGAAAACATTGTGGCAAAAGAAGAAATTGCACGTTTTGTGCAATTTCTTCTGTTGTCACTATGTTTTCAAAAAGCCGTCTGCTTAAAGCATATCAATTTCATTTGTATCCGATATGCAGACTGCCATCTCCACATTTGGCATAAATGCTCTCGGATTGGTTTTCCTGGAGCACCACCCAATTTGATCTGTGTACCTCTGGATCCGGTGTGACCTCCCCATTGTCCTCGTAATCACCACCATAACCATCATAATAATCTTTACACTTCTGTAAATAAAACATTTCAGTACTTTCATACATGACCGGAAATGTGAGTAGAACAACAACAACAACAACAACAACAACAACAACAATTTACGAAACACTGAAGCAAGTGAATAGCGATTGATGGTAATAGAAGAAGCCGGTGAATAAAACCAGTAACCGGTGAATAAAACCAGTAACCATTGACATGCTGAATTTATCTTAAAATGCTGGACATGATACAGACTAGTGTACGATCAGATCTCCAGATAAGGGTCATTTTTCGTGTTCTAAAATCCTTATTTGACATTCAAACCCTCTGTTGTCGGTCCTCATATGAATCGTCTCAGTAAGACGATTCTTTTGAGTACCCACAACATAGGATTGTGTTGAGTAATAAGAGAACTATTGTGGGGAAACGACCTGTTCGTTCCCTCTTATCTAGTCCTCCGATTAGATAGTCTTAACCCTTTCAGCGCCGAATTGTTTAAAGTAGACTCTTCCATGTTCAAACTCTGACGAAACTATTTTCATGTTATAGGATTTTTGAAATATCTTTATAACTTACAGCCAAACAATGCAGATTTCAGGTGTTACGAGCTGCCTTACCTGAATCTGTATTGTTTGCAAAAAGCTCAATATTGCATTTGGCGCTGAAAGAGTTAAATTGTAAAACTGTCCAAATCTACTCTTGAAATTGTGTTATGTCTTGACTGTATGTCATCTATCTGTGTATTGTATAGTATTATGTACGTATTGTAATATTTTGTGTCGCACTTCACATATTGTGGCAGTGTTTGTATTTGTGTATCGGCCGGTGGACTGAATACAACTTTGAAATACACTTTTAAAAGACATCCATAGTTTTAACACACCTTGTTTACTATTAACCTCAAACTGACGGCTCTTGAAGCATAAATCACAGACATGTTATTTTATCTAGGTGGGAATAGTGAAAAGGTACAAGCTTACATTAATAATAATAATAATAAAAATAATAATAATAACGGCTTTATTTAGAGAGGACACTCATTTGATATAGTACATGTATGCAAGTCAATCTTCCATGAGGGCCTCAAACATAAACAAAATGAAACGAAACATGAACAAACGTGTGTTACATATGAACAACCCAATGTTACAATTATACATGCAAATATATATATAAATATGGACTTAAATTGTTATGTCTATTGTATCGTAGAACAGCCACAGATCCAAATATTGAGCATAGTTTCATGAAATGAAGTACAATTGTACTACAGTTATCATCGAATTAAGATTGGTTTATCCAACGTAAATATTGGGATTTGAAATGCTGAATAGACGTTGAGTTTTGAATATATGAAGGAAGGGAATTCCAAACTGATGAACCGGAAAATATAAATGTATTTCGATATATTTCCAAGTTCGGTTTTGGTGTATACAACTGGAATGAAGTGGATGAACGTAAGAGTCTTGCATGAATATCCGATGTAAAAGTAAATGATGTCCTTAGGTAATCAGGGGCCTTTCCACGTATTAATGTTTTAAACATTTGAATGGCTTTCTGATAAAAAAAACTCGTTCGATAAAATCACAATCAAGGATTACCCTGGCATCAATCAAGGATTACCCTGGCAGCCCTTTTCTGAAGTTTCACTAGTTTGTGTTCAAGTTTATTTGTGCAATTTCCCCAGATAACACAACAAAAATCAAAATGTGGAAGTATGTATGCATTATAAAACCGTTTACGATTGTCATTTGAGAGTAATAATTTGATTCTTGATAACATATAGAGATATGTATTACATTTCTTTATTACATTATCATTATTGGACGTCAGCCTGTACATCTGCACAAGTCAATATAACCTTATAATTAACAAGCGTGCGTATGCGAACTTGCTATATCTTGATTAGACTGTGCGGATGCACTGGCTGATCTGGATCTACACTGCTAACAAAAGCCAACTTGTACTTTTTCCCATGGACGAGCATTGTGAAGAATGATTTACGTCGGACACGTGAATGTTTTATTCGGACCACATTTGAAAGTAGGTAGATGGGGGTATTGTCGTAACATTCTACTTTCGGATGGTAGCGGTTAACTTGTTACAAGTAATGCAAACCATCTGAAAAGAGTCCGACCGAACTCGAACTCTGGACCTCCTGTCCCATAGGCGAACACTCGTCAACGTCAATACTAAAGCTTGCAGTATTACAGCATCCTCGTGAATGTCGAAAATTGATAACCCAGATCAGACGTTGCACATGTCGTACTGTGTGTGGATGCTCTACTTTTCGGCTGCAGTGTGGTCGGTTAACCCTTTCCCACATAAAACAATTCTGTAGCAGACCATTTTGAAAGTAACTATGCAGAAATTGGAGAAATCTCTATAAATGATGGGATACTCTTTTAATAGACTTGAAAACATTGCGGCAAAAAGAGAAATTGCTCATCATTAGAAATTTCTCATTTTGTAACAATGATTTCAAAGTCGTCTGCTGCAGAGACCTCTGTATGTGGGAAATGGTTAAGAAAGAGTGTCTGATAAAACCGTGGCTTATTAATTAAGACTGTGGTTAAAGGAGAAACCGCTCATTATGAGACATAATGTTTTCTACTCTTTTTCAATGAGTTTACTTTCATTTATAGATTGTTTCCATATTTTTAAAGTTGTATGTTGGAGAATCGTTTGTATGTGGTAAAGGGTTAACTACTAACGATTCTGTATTAACGAAAACTACAATGTTCATACATCTCTTTCCCATATACATTAAATGTGCAGCAGACGACTTTAGAAAAATACAACCAAAAATAGGGAAAATATATGATATCTAAATCAAGGAACAGTTATTGAATAAAATATATAAATAGTGTGGTAGACATAGAAATGTCTCATAATATATATAAATAGTGTGTGGTAGACGTAGAAATGTCTCATAATACGTGTGAAAGCTTGAGCCGAAGGCTCGAGCGAAGCACGCCTATAGGTTACACGTACGAACACATCATACGAGATCAAAACAACGAGAATTCAGTACAATCTTACTGTTTTTCACATATCAAATCTCAACCCCATAGCACTTTTTTTCGGCCATTTTGCTTCCGGTCTTACTGGTGAATGTAGAGCGCCTATGTAATAGAGAGTGAGAGCGCCTATGTAATAGAGATTGCCAAATGTGACGTCATTGCAACGAAAAGTAACGTCATTGTAAGGCAAGTAATAAATAAATAACAAAAGGAAAACGACAGGAATGGTAGGAAAAGATAGTTTGACTCGTCACAAATGGATTTCATTCACTGGAAGGACTTTATGAAGGCTAAGTCGACTATTCTTTTGTACCTGTCATCATTATTTCATGGATTTTATATCTTTGCAATATAGAGAAGCAATAAACACTTGAAAATGATTGTAAATAATTTCAACGGAAGTTATCGTTCGTTACACTGGCCTCGGATATTATTTTAACTGAAAAGGACGAACAATTCTGTTTCTGTATCGGCATAGCTTCATTTCAAGGTAAGCTATTTATTATATCAATAATTTGCTTAAAACTATAACTTCATTTCTAAATTATTTGTTATATATCTGTTGGGAACGATCCACGATGCTTTCGTCACATCGCGTGACGTCACATGGTGTGTATCGTTTATGACTGTATCTGTCATTTGAAGCCGAAGCCGTCTTGTCAAATGTTGACTCCACTCAAGAAAATAGCTATTAAAACTATCATATCTTCGACTGTCTAGTTGTATTGACTTTAAGACGTTTATCTATTTATTGCAGTAAATGTAGCAAACAAACAAAACTACAGTCAATTTCAAATTATTTGCCTTCAATTTACATTATTTTTTTACATTGTACAGTTTAACAGTTTATGTCTATGACCTAGTCTTTGTCAAATCATGAAAGTATGACCAGAATCAGTTCACCCTGATTTTGGGGTATACATAGTAAATGTCTTAATGTCTATATCCTCCAACATGAAAGAGAGGAAAACACTTTCATGCCTTCAAATGAGTCTATTGTTTTAAAGAAATGATGTTATATGTGGACTATCAGTAAAACACATAACTTTTCTTTCAATAGGCTGAATTTCTAGTAGTTTCATTTCTTTTTTTATCCAAAATTTGTTTATTGATCAAACTCAAATGAGTCCATTGTTTTAAAGGAATGATGTCATATGTGGGCTATCAATAAAACACATTACTTTTCTTTCATCAGGCTGAATTTCTAGTAGATTTATCTTTTTTTTTATCCAAAATGTGTTTATTGATCAAACTCAAATGAGTCCATTGTTTTAAAGAAATGATGTCATATATATGTGGACTATCAGTAAAACACATTACTTGTCTTTCAACAGGCTGCATTTCTAGTAGATTCATCTTTTTTTTAACCAAAATGTGTTTATTGATCAAACTCAAATGAGTCATGATTGTTTAAAAGAAATGATGTCATATGGGGGCTATCAGTAAAACACTTTACTTTTCTTTCAACAGGCTGAATTTCTAGTAGTTTCCTTCTTTTTTTTTTTTATCCAAAATGTGTTTATTGATCAGATTGGACAAACTTGGTACTAAGAATTTAAACATTATTTTCACTAGGTTATTTTAAATACTCTGCATGTATGTATTCAAACAATATTTGAAAAAGATTCAACATCTATTGACAGCACTATTTTCATACTTGGGAGCACAACAACCAATGATGTCATAGAACTCTTCAAATTGAAGAGCAAATGCAAAATAAAAGCCTTTTACGGTCACCGATTTAGGTCCGTCTATGAAACAGGGCAATGTACACTAACTATATCAAACTCAAATAAGGTAAAAACAAACTGAGCATTGAAATCTGTAGATAAAGAGGATCAATCTCTTTTTAAATTCAACAAACACTCAAAATACTTTTTATTCAAATAAATTTGTATAAACATTTTGGTTGAACAATAAAGAAAACGTAATCTGTTTTTCAACAGAAAAAGGCTATAAGGCAGTTCATAATTAATGTCAGTTATGTTAGTCACCCAGTGACCTCACATAAGTGTTCTGTCCTCTGATATAACTGAAATACCACAGAAATGTATCTGTTTTCTATGTAATTTATTGTGAAATCCATTTTTCTGTGTGTAATTTTATAATCTATACAATAGAAATGGTAACATTTAAATTGGTATACATTCATTGTAACAAAAAAATTCTTATACTTTACTGGTAATAAAAGTACACATATTTTCATGAACTGCTGCTCAAAATAAAAACCTATACTGTAGTTTAATGGTAAAACACCTGGTCTAACAAGAGTTCTAAGATCAAATCTCAGCAGGTACATGTTTTGAAAGAGGCAACTAAACTTAACAATGTATACATGAAACAATTATGTTGTGGGGAGTTGTCTTACTTAAACACTTATTACATTTTTATCCAGGCTTCTAGTGAAAATAGTTTACTCCCTGTACCCTTTTCAAAAGCTTTTATAATTGAGCAATAACAATTAAAAAAAGGAATGGTTATCAACATTGATAACTCTGAGAATCTGTACATGTTCAAGGATTGATCCAGCTTTGATAACCGTTCTAATATCAAAGTTTTAACGAAATTTATACATCATATTTTTATAATAGAACAATTTTAACATGATCACTAACAATGTTAAATTATTGCAAATTCTTCTGGAAAATCCATTTCTCTGTTTGTACTTTTTATAATTTCTTTATTTGCTATAAACATACTGTTTATTGTTTTATGCAATAAAATGTATATTGAATATATTGATCAGATCTTATATTATCCATTTTTTTTTCAAACAACATATTTCAGATACATGTATATATATTCAGTAACTGTTGTTGACACTAAGTCTGGTACTTATTAACAAATAATCTGATGCTGTTTTCATGTTTTACAAATTAAAAACCAGAAAAGGAGATAGGTGTTCAAAGTGAAAATGTTGTTGAATACTTATAGGAACATATTGTTCATTTTGGATATGTTCATTTTGGATCAATTACACCATTCCGACAATGTATTCGGATTAGTCACAGAAATCAAGTAATTTACATCAGACAAGGCCGGCTAAACTTTAACCTTTCCAACATACATCATATATAAATGGGACTTTTGAAAATATTTGTCAAAAATTACATTTTTCTCAGTCATCTTAAATTGTCTCAAGATTATACATTCAGCCAGATCATGCAAAGTTAGCCATCTGCCTTGTAAGATTGTTGTGTGAAGTAATGTTAAGCGCAAGTCATTCAATCAACCATGGTAAGAGTCAGTTTTCAATTATATGTATTACTAGTTTACAAATAACTGGCATTTGTAAAAATAAATCAGAACATTCTTCAATGCCTTCTAGTGTTGTTTTCCATCAACATCCTTGGAAATCTTACAGTCTATTACAATCCTGACATAATAAAAAATAAAACAGATATATATGTACAAATTAAACTTAAATGCATGCCAAGTTTCGTTTTTTTTCAATATGTTTTTCAAATTCTGTTTTTGTAACTTAAATTTCTACAATTTGCCTATTAATTTGTTTCTTGTTGGGGGACAGACAGTGCTTAATTAATTGTTCTTGCTTTCACACGACCTAGGCTTTGCCTATTAACATATTATATATAAATAGTGTGGTAGACGTAGAAATGTCTCATAATACGAAAAAAAACCATGAATGGGTTTTTTCGCTTATAGTTAACAGGTGTGAGATTTTTTTTTTTTTTTTTTTTCAATAACCCATGAAGCTTTCTGAAATGAAACTGGCCAAATCCATGGGGGCCGCCATTTTGGGTATGTATAAAATGAGCCGAGAAACACGGATTGAAAAAAAATTATTGTCGTCTTTTTAATATTTTTTTTTTAAATCGATATTTTGGGTATGTATAAAATGACACGAAAAACACGGATTTTTTAAATTATTGTCGTCTTTTTAATATTTATTTTTTTAAATCGATATTTATTAAAGTGCTGTGTTTTGGGGGAATTAACATTAAAAATAAATGGAACTCTGTCAGAAATATGTTTTCCCGTTCGTCAAAAAAACGACAGCATTAGACTTCTACGCCTGAACCTAAATGTTGACTGTATCGTAGCCAAAGAAGGACGTGACGTCATTTCCGTAACACTTTATCTTGGCGTAACGTCAATGGAGCGACGTCGTTTCCCGCAAAAAAGTGGTATCAACATGAAATACCCCAAATTCCTATACATGAGCTATTTATCAAACATTGTGGCAAAAGGATAACTTTCTCATAAGGAGCAATTGTTCTTTTAACGACAATCTTTCCCTAAATCGTCTGTTGCAAAGGCCTCAGAAACCGTCTCTAATAGGGAAAGGGTTAAGCAGAAATGTGACCCCTTACATCATTTGTTCCAGTCATATTGACTGGTTGAAAAAGACAGTTGCCAGGTGGCATCAGCAAAGAGCTGATCTTTTTGCTTCTTTACCATAATGCAGGTGATCGATTTAGGATCATCTTGGCCATCATGTTTTAACCTCGTTCATTATAAATGTATTCCTTGATGTTCTGAAAGTCTTTACTTTATTATTTTCTGTTCGTAATAATAGACGACAGCAATACGAATTCCAAATATTTTTTGATAATGCACGAAACATGACATTAACATTATTATTGTCTAGTCAATTACTTATAAATCCTTTTTTATGGCCAAAGTATGCTCTTTAATTTTTGTTTATAATTATCTTGCGTTTTTTTCGTAAATAGGTAGTACCTATAGATATATTATATATAAACAGTGTGGTAGACGTAGAAATGTCTCATAGTATATATAAATAGTGTGTGGTAGACGTAGAAATGTCTCATAATATATATAAATAGTGTGGTAGACATAGAAATGTCTCATCATATATATAAATAGTGTGTGGTGGACGTAGAAATGTCTCATAATATATATAAATAGTGTGGTAGACGTGGAAATGTCTCATAATATATATAAATAGTGTGGTAGACGTAGAAATGTCTCATAGTATATATAAATAGTGTGTGGTAGACGTAGAAATGTCTCATAATATATATAAATAGTGTGGTAGACGTAGAAATGTCTCATAGTATATATAAATAGTGTGTGGTAGACGTAGACATGTCTCATAATATATATAAATAGTGTGGTAGACGTAGAAATGTCTCATAATATATATAAATAGTGTGGTAGACGTAGAAATGTCTCATAGTATATATAAATAGTGTGTGGTAGACGTAGAAATGTCTCATAATATATATAAATAGTGTGGTAGACATAGAAATGTCTCATCATATATATAAATAATGTGTGGTAGACGTAGAAATGTCTCATAATATATATAAATAGTGTGGTAGACGTAGAAATGTCTCATAATATATATAAATAGTGTGGTAGACGTAGAAATGTCTCATAGTATATATAAATAGTGTGTGGTAGACGTAGACATGTCTCATAATATATATAAATAGTGTGGTAGACGTAGAAATGTCTCATAATATATATAAATAGTGTGGTAGACGTAGAAATGTCTCATAGTATATATAAATAGTGTGTGGTAGACGTAGAAATGTCTCATAATATATATAAATAGTGTGGTAGACATAGAAATGTCTCATCATATATATAAATAGTGTGTGGTAGACGTAGAAATGTCTCATAATATATATAAATAGTGTGGTAGACGTAGAAATGTCTCATAATATATATAAATAGTGTGGTAGACGTAGAAATGTCTCATAGTATATATAAATAGTGTGTGGTAGACGTAGAAATTCCTCATAATATATATAAATAGTGTGGTAGACGTAGACATGTCTCATAATATATATAAATAGTGTGTGGTAGACGTAGACATGTCTCATAATATATATAAATAGTGTGTGGTAGACGTAGACATGTCTCATAATATATCTAAATAGTGTGGTAGACATAGAAATGTCTCATAATATATATAAATAGTGTGTGGTAGACGTAGAAATGTCTCATAATATATATAAATAGTGTGGTAGACGTAGAAATGTCTCATAATATATATAAATAGTGTGTGGTAGACGTAGACATGTCTCATAATATATATAAATAGTGTGTGGTAGACGTAGACATGTCTCATAATATATATAAATAGTGTGTGGTAGACGTAGACATGTCTCATAATATATATTAATAGTGTGTGGTAGACGTAGACATGTCTCATAATATATCTAAATAGTGTGGTAGACGTAGAAATGTCTCATAATATATATAAATAGTGTGTGGTAGACGTAGAAATGTCTCATAATGAGCTGCATAATTCCTCCTTTCAAAGACTGGTCTGCAGAAGCCGTGTCATATTTATTGTCTACTTGATGAAAAAAGGTTAAAACAGACTCACTGCGGGAATGGTGGTTGGTGTTTCCGTTGGAATGGGTGTCGTTGTTTCTGAAATAAACATTAAATCATATTTCCCTTCACAAGATTTCAACCTAATTGCCGAGTGGTAAGTTGTGGATATCTTATATTCGAGCCCTGTAACCACCGTCATGATGGAGCGCCCTTTGGTGGCAATGCACGTGTTTAGTATATTATAGTACTGTTTAGGCACATAAGGATAAACTTGAACCGCCTTTTGTAACCGGAATATTGTCACCTGTTTTAACCGGAATATTGTCACCTGTTGTAACCGGAATATTGTCACCTGTTGTAACCGGAATATTGTCGCAAAAAACGACGGTGATTGGGATACTGAGGACTGATTATTCTATGCAATAGGAGAAATTACTTAACACGAAGGTGATTGTGATATTGAGGACTGATTATTCTAGGCAATAGGAGAAATTACTTATAACGACGATGGTTGTGTTACTGAGGACTGATTATTTTATGCAATAGGAGAAATTACTTATATCGACGGTGATTGTGATACTGAGGACTGATTCTTCTAGGCAATAGGAGAAATTACTTATAACGACGGTGATTGTGTTACTGAGGACTGATTATTCTAGGCAATAGGAGAAATTACTTAAAACGACGGTGATTGTGTTACTGAGGACTGATTATTCTAGGTAATGGGAGAAATTACTTATAACGACGGTGATTGTGATACTGAGGACTGGTTATTCTAGGCAATAGGAGAAATTACTTATAACGACGGTGATTGTATTACTGGGGACTTATTATTCTAGACAATAGGAGAAATTACTTAAAACGACGGTGATTGTGTTACTGAGGACTGATTATTCTAGGTAATGGGAGAAATTACTTAACACGAAGGTGATTGTGATACTGAGGACTGGTTATTCTAGGCAATAGGAGAAATTACTTATAACGACGGTGATTGTATTACTGGGGACTGATTATTCTAGACAATAGGAGAAATTACTTATAACGTCGGTGATTGTGATTCTGAGGACTGGTTATTCTAGGCAATAGGAGAAATTACTTAACACGAAGGTGATTGTGGTGTCGAGTAGTTGAAATGTTAAATCCCTTCTTAGAACAAAAACACAAAACCAGTAAAAATACAGATGACCCCAAAATGCTGTCATCTATCCCTGCGTCCAGTGAAACAGTTTGGTAGCTAACGGTTGCCAACACAAATCAAATAACAGCTACCGTAGCTAACGGTTGCTAACACAAATCAAATAACAGCTACCGAACTGGATTATTTGTACTGAAAGCGGTACTGGTAAAGCGTTCAAAGGACTGTGAAACCTACCGTCACATGTACACTGTCTGTCGTCATTGGACCATCTTTCCTCTTCTTCGGCGATAAGATTTCCATCTTTATCTACAAGAAAAAGCAGAACATTCCGTGTTAGCCTTTTCAACGTGCAGACACGTTTACACATGTCTACAGCAGACGAATGTTAAAACATGTTGACAAAATATTAAATAACTCATAGTGATAAGAAAATTTACCTTCGAACAAACGATTTTAAAACATATTCAATAATCATACGTTCCCTTATAGAGATATTCTGCCATGACGCTCTCAAGTTCGCCTGCTGTAGATTTGTTTTAGATTCGTGTGGGAAAATGTTATAGATTACCACCCAGCCTGAGCATATAGACGAAGGTATGCAATCTAATTCATTCAAAAGGTTTCTTAAAAAGTTTCGGAACAATTTTAGATACAGAAGTTTTAGTGGAACAAGGCCTAGAAACAGAAGTTTGCAAGTTTTAGTGGAACACGGCTTAGATACAGATGTTTTAGTTGAACACGACTTAGATACAGAAGTTTTAGTTGATCACAGCTTAAATACAGAAGTTTGCAAGTGTTAGTGGAACACAGCTTAGATACAGAAGTTTACAAGTTTTAGTGGAACACAGCTTAAATACAGAAGTTTGCAAGTTTTAGTGGAACACAGCTTAGATACAGAAGTTTGCAAGTTTTAGTGGAACACAGCTTAGATACAGAAGTTTGCAAGTTTTAGTGGAACACGACTTAGATACAGATGTTTTAGTTGAACACGACTTAAATACAGAAGTTTGCAAGTTTTAGTTGAACACAGCTTAAATACAGAAGTTTGCAAGTTTTAGTGGAACACAGCTTAGATACAGAAGTTTGCAAGTTTTAGTGGAACACGGCTTAGATACAGAAGTTTGCAAGTTTTAGTGGAACACGACTTAGATACAGAAGTTTGTAAGTTTTAGTGGAACACAGCTTAGATACAGAAGTTTGCAAGTTTTAGTGGAACACAGCTTAGATACAGAAGTTTGCAAGTTTAGTGGAACACGACTTAGATACAGAAGTTTGCAAGTTTTAGTGGAACAGTGGAACACGACTTAGATACAGAAGTTTGCAAGTTTTAGTGGAACACGGCTTAGATACAGATGTTTTAGTGGAACACGACTTAGATACAGAAGTTTGCAAGTTTTAGTGGAACACGAGTTAGATACAGAAGTGTGCAAGTTTTAGTGGAACACGACTTAGATACAGACGTTTGCAAGTTTTAGTGGAACACGGCTTAGCTACACATGTGTTAGTGGAACACGGCTTAGATACAGATGTTTTAATGGAACACAGCTTAGATACAGACGTTTTACTGGAACACGACTTAGATACAGAAGTTTGCAAGTTTTAGTGGAACACGGCTTAAATACAGATACAGAAGTTTGCCAGTTTGAGTGGAATACGCCTTAGATACAGAAGTTTGCAAGTTTAAATGGAATACGAGTTAGATACACAAGTTTGCACGTTTTAGTGGAACAGGACTTAGTTACAGACGTTTGCAAGTTTTAGTGGAACACGGCTTAGATACAGATGTTTGCAAGTTTGAGTGGAATACGCCTTAGATACAGAAGGTTGCAAGTTTTTGTGGAACACGACTTAGATACAGACGTTTTAGTGGAACACGTCTTAGATACAGACGTTTTAGTGGAACACAGCTTAGATACAGAAGTTTGCAAGTTTTAGTGGAACACGACTTAGATACAGACGTTTGCAAGTTTTAGTGGAACACGGCTTAGATACAGAAGTTTGCAAGTTTTAGTGGAACACGACTTAGATACAGACGTTTGCAAGTTTTAGTGGAACACTGCTTAGATACAGAAGTTTTAGTTGAACACGACTTAGATACAGAAGTTTTAGTTGAACACAGCTTAGATACAGAAGTTTGCAAGTTTTAGTGGAACACAGCTTAGATACAGAAGTTTGCAAGTTTTAGTGGAACACGGCTTAGATACAGTAGTTTGCAAGTTTTAGTGGAACACGACTTAGATATAGAAGTTTGCAAGTTTTAGTGGAACACTACTTAGATACAGACGTTTGCAAGGTTTAGTGGAACATGGCTTAGATACAGAAGTTTGCAAGGTTTAGTGGAACACAACTTAAATATAGACGTTTTAGTAGAACTCGACTTAGATACAAAAGTTTGCAAGTTTTAGTGGAACACGGCTTAGATAGAGAAGTTTGCAAGTTTTAGTGGAACACGGCTTAGATACAGAAGTTTGCAAGTTTTAGTGGAACACGACTTAGTTATAGTCGTTTTAGTAGAACACAACTCAGATACTGAAGTTTGCAAGTTTTAGTGGGACACGACTTAGATACAGAAGTTTGCGAGGTTTAGTAGAACACGACTTAAATATAGACATTTTAGTTGAACACGGCTTAGATACAGAAGTTTTCAAGGTTGAGTGGTTTCGATATGTCACAGTTTCGGGTTAAAAGATATATTCGATAAAACAAAGTTTCGGATTATCGCGAGTTCACTGTCTTATGTGCCGTTCCACGAGAAACCCAACATTATGGACTCTGCGTAATGTATCGACCCTGATCAGCCTGCGCAATCCGCGCAGGCTAATCCGGGCCGGCACATTCTGTCTCAGGGGAATAGACGTATAGAGTAATGATTTCTGAAAAGGAAAATGCACAGAAGGCGAAAAGTGTCTGCCCGGATTAGCCTGCGGGGAATGCTCAGGCTGATCCGGATCGATACTTTACCCAGAGTCCACAATGTTTGTTTTCTCGCGGGACGGCTCATATATGCGAACAGTGGTGAGACTGTGTGAGTACAGGATCGGCCAATCTGACTCTTCATTGTACGCATATGTAGTAAGACCTCAACTCGCCAGACATCTGCTATTGAACTAGGCCAGTGCTGTCAATATAACTTTTCCAACATAATAGTGTTCCGTACAGATGAAACAACGTTTGATAAAACAGCCTCGCTGATTAAATGGAAGGGGTGCGGGTGCGGTTTCACGGCCGGGTCATAACAATTTAATAAATTTTTTTCATCCTTGACGCTCCGGAGTGTGGGGTAAGCATTATGAATGGCTCGCTGGTGTCCGGATAAATGAACAAGTAGTACTGGTAACTTGCTCAAGTAACACGGTGACATAACTGAACAAGTAGTACTGGTAACTTGCTCAAGTAACACGGTGACATAACTGAACAAGTAGTACTGGTAACTTGCTCAAGTAACACGGTGACATAACTGAACAAGTAGTACTGGTAACTTGCTCAAGTAACACGGTGACATAACTGAACAAGTGTTGGGAGCGGTGGTAAACAACAAACACGTGAGAACTGTAATAAATGTATAATGGCAGAACGATGGGAATCAGGTTTAATTTTTTATAAGCAATATTTTCTTAAAGTAATACTGACCTGGGCATTTGACACTGTTGTAATTCCACGGTGGGTTGTTACAATAACGAACTTCCTGTTTCATCATGTAGTGATTGTCCCATTTGTCGCAGATACACGGAAAGCCAACGTCACGCCAATCCGACCACCCTGCAAGTTTTATCGATTATAACAAACAGTTGCGATACACGGAAATTGGAATATGATAAGTGTATAACAAAAACATGTGAGCCAGTGAATGAGAAAATGTACAATTTGGTTTTTGTTAACAGTATAGATCCAGACCGATCCGTGCATCCACACAGTCTGATCAAAATCTACAATCTTTTCATATTATTTATTAAATTATTTAATAAATTATGTCAACTGATTCTGATAACATTGAGAAAGTGGACGTGATGAATTCAACCTACACTGTTCACCCATGCCAACTTGTACCATTTCTCATGCACTGGCTCATATGGGCCTGGCGCCAAGGTGTGATGAATTGTGATCTCAATCATCCTATGTATCGTGCTACCTTCCCCGCGGCGACATTTAAACCCATTAATCCCTTGTATCGTACTACCTTCCTCGTGGAGACATTTAAACCCATTCACTCCATGTATCGTACAACCATCCCCGCGTCGACATTTAAACCTATTCAGCCCATGTATCGTGCTACCTTCCACGCGGCGACATTTAAACCCATTCACTCCATGCATCGTGCTTCTTTCCCCGCGGCGACATTTAAACCCACTTATCCCATGTATAGTGCTACCTTCCCCGCGGCGACATTTAAACCCATTCACCTCATGTATCGTTCAACCTTCCCTGCGGCGGATATTTAAACCCATTCACCCAATGTATCGTGTTGAACCCGTTGCTACATGTTGGAAAGGGTTAATCTCACCATGGCAATTGATGCCGTTGCTACATGTTGGAAAGAGATAATATAACCTGGGCAGTTGATGCCGTTGGTTCATTTTGGAAAGGCTTAATCTAACATGGACAATTGATGCCGTTGCTTCATGTTGGAAAGGGTTAATCTCACCTTGGTAATTGATGCCGTTGCTACATGTTGGGAAGAGATCATATAACCTGGGCAATGAATGAATGAATGAATGAATGGTTCATTTTAGAAAGGATTAATCTAACCTGGGCAATTGATGCCGTTGCTACATGTTTGAAAGAGATAAAATAACCTGGCAGTTGATGCCGTTGGTTCATTTTGGAAAGGACTAATCTTACTTGGGCAACTGATGCCGTTGCTACATGTTGGGAAGGGTTAACCTAACACCGGCAACTGAATCCGTGGCTACATGTTGGAAAAAGTTAATCTAACCTGGGCAAGTGATGCCGTTGCTACATGTTTGAAAGACTTTATATAACCTGGGCATTTGAAAGGCTTAATCTTACATTGCCAATTGATGCCGTTGCTACAAGTTCGAATGATTTAATCTTACCTTAACAATTGATGCCGTTGCTACTTGTTGGAAAGGTTTTTTTTATCTAACCAGGGCAATTAAATCCGTTGCTACAGGTTGGAAAGGGTTAATTTAACCTTGGCAATTGGTGCCATTGCTACATGTTGGGAGGGTTAATATATCCTGGACAATTGATGTCGTTGTTACATGTTGGAAAGGGTTTATCTAACCTGGGCAATTAAATCCGTTGTTACACGTTAGAAAAGGTTAATCTAACCTGGGCAATTAATGCCGTTGCTACATGTTGGAAAGGGTTTATCTAACATTGGCAGTTGATGCCGTTGCTACTTGTTGGAAAGGATAAATCTAATCCTGGGCAATTTATGCTGTTGCTACATGTTGGAAAGGGTTAATCTAACCTTGGCAATTGATGCCGTTGCTACATGTTGGGAAGGGTAACTCTAACCTGGACAATTGGTGCCGTTGCTACATGTTGGAAAGGATTAATCTAACCTGGAAAATTGATGTCGTTGCTACTTGAATCCGTTGTTACACGTTGGAAAAGGTTAATCTAACCTGGGCAATTAATGCCGTTGCTACATGTTGGAAAGGGTTTATCTAACATTGGCAATTGATGCAGTTGCTACTTGTTGGAAAGGATAAATCTAATCCTGGGCAATTTATGCTGTTGCTACATGTTGGAAAGGGTTAATCTAACCTGGACAGTTGATGCCGTTGCTACATGTTGGGAAGGGTAACTCTAACCTGGACAATTGATGCCGTTGCTACATGTTGGAAGGGATTAATCTAACCTGGAAAATTGATGTCGTTGCTACTTGTTGTAAAGGGTTAATCTAACCTTGGCAATTGGTGCCGTTGCTACATGTTGGGAAGGGTTAATATATCCTGGACAATTGATGTCGTTGCTACATGTTTGAAAGGGTTAATCTAACCTGGACAATTGATGCCGTTGCTACATGTTGGAAAGGGTTTATCTAACCTGGGCAATTGAATCCGTTGTTACATGTTGGAAAGGGTTTATCTAACCTGGGCAATTGAATCCGTTGTTACATGTTGGAAAAGGTTAATCTAACCTGGGCAATTAATGCCGTTACTACATGTTGGAAAGGGTTTATCTAACCTTGGCAATTAATGCCGTTGCTACATGTTGGAAAGGATAAATATAAACACTGGGCAATTTATGCTGTTGCTACATGTTGGAAAGGGTTTATCTAACCTTGGCAATTGATGCCGTTGCCACATGTTGGAAAGGGTTAATCTAACATGGACAATTGATGCCGTTGCTACATGTTGGAAAGGTTTTTATCTAACCTTGGTAATTGATGCCGGTGCTACATGTTAGAAAGGCTTTTATCTAACCTTGGAAAATTGATGTCGTTGCTACTTGTTGGGAAGTGAAAATGCAAGCTGGGCAATTGATGCCGTTGCTACATGTTGGAAAGGGTTTATCTAACCTTGGCAATTGATGCCGTTGCTACATGTTGGAAAGGGTTTTATCTAACCTTTGCAATTAATGCCGTTGTTACGTGTTGGAAAAGGTTTATCTAACCTTGGCTATTGATGCCGTTGCTACATATCGGAAATGGTTAATCTAACCTAGGCAATTGATGCCGTTGCTACATTTTGGAAAGGGTAAATCTAGCCTGGACAATTATTCAGTTGCTACATGTTGGAAAGGGTTTATCTAACATGGACAATTAATGCCGTTGTTACGTGTTGGAAAGGTTTATCTAACCTTGGCTATTGATGCCGTTGCTACATATCGGAAAGGGTTAATCTAACATGGGCAATTAATGCCGCTGCTACATGCTGGAAAGGGTTAATCTAACCTGGGCAATTGATGCTGTTGCTTCATGTTGGAAAGGGTAAATCTAACAGTGGCAATTAATGCCGTTGCTACATTTTGGAAAGGTTATCTAACCTGTGCAATTAATGCCCTTGCTACATGTTGGAAAGGGTAAATCTAACTTGGGCAATTGATGTCATTGCTACATGTTGGATAGGGTTAATCTAACCTGAGGTTGGAAAGGGTTAATCTAACCTGGGGTTGGAAAGGGTTTATCTAACCTGGGCTATTAATGCCGTTGTTACATGTTGGAAAGGTTTTATCTAACCTGGGCAATTAATGCCGTTGCTACATGTTGCAAGGGGTTTATCTAACATTGGCTATTGATGCCGTTGCTACATGTCGGAAAAGGTTAAACTAACCTTGGCAATTGGTGCCGTTGCTACATGTTGGAAAGGGTAAATCTAACTTGGGCAATTGATGTCATTGCTACATGTTGGATAGGGTTAATCTAACCTGAGGTTGGAAAGGGTTAATCTAACCTGGGGTTGGAAAGGGTTTATCTAACCTGGGCAATTAATGCCGTTGTTACATGTTAGAAAGGTTTTATCTAACCTGGGCAATTAATGCCGTTGCTACATGTTGCAAAGGGTTTATCTAACCTTGGCTATTGATGCCGTTGCTACATGTCGGAAAAGGTTAAACTAACCTTGGCAATTGATGCCGTTGCTACATGTTGGAAAGGATTACTCTAACCTTGGCAATTGATGCCGTTGCTACGTGTTGGAAAGGGTTAATCTAACCTTGGCAATTGATGCTGTTTCTACATGTTGGAAAGGGTTAATCTAACCTGCGCAATTAATGCTGTTGCTACATGTTGGAAAGGGTAAATCTAACCTGGGCAATTGATGCTGTTGCTACATGTTGGAAAGGCTTTTATCTAACCTTGACAATTGATGCTGTTTCTACATGTTGGAAAGGGTTAATCTAACCTGCGCAATTAATGCTGTTGCTACATGTTGGAATGGGTAAATCTAACCTGGGCAATTGATGCTGTTGCTACATGTTGGAAAGGGTGAATATAACATTGGAAATTAATGCAGTTGCTACATGTTATAAAGGGTTAATCTAACCATGGCAATTAATGCAGTTGCTACATGTTGGAAAGGGTAAATCTAACCCGGGCAATTGATGCCGTTGCTACATGTTGGAAAGGGTTTATCTAACCTGGACAATTGATGCCATTGCTACATGTTGGAAAGGGTTTATCTAACCTTGGCAATTGATGCCGTTCCTACATGTTGGAAAGGATAAATCTTACCTTGGCAATTGATGCCGTTGCTACATGTTGGAAAGGATAAATCTAACCCTGGGCAATTAATGCCGTTGCTACATGTTGGAAAGGGTGAATATAACCTGGACAATTGATGCCGTTGCTACATGTTGGAAAGGGTTTATTTAACCGTGGTAATCGATGCCGTTGCTGCATTTTGGAAAGGATAAATCTAACCCTGGGCAATTGATGCTGTTGCTACATGTTGGAAAGGGTGAATCTAACCTGGACAATTGATGCCGTTGCTACATGTTGGAAAGGGTTTATCTAACCTTGGCAATTGATGCCTTTGCTACATGTTGGAAAGGATAAATCTAACCCTGGGCAATTAATGCCGTTGCTACATGTTGGAATGGGTTAATCTAACCTTGGCAATTGATGCCGTTGCTACATGTTTGGAAAGGGTAAATCCGAGCTGGGCAATTAATGCAGTTGCTACATGTTGGAATGGGTAAATCTGACATGGACAATTAATGCCGTTGTTACGTGTTGGAAAAGGTTTATCTAACCTTGGCTATTGATGCCGTTGCTACATGTCAGAAAGGGTTAAACTAACCTTGGCAATTGATGCCGTTGCTACATGTTGGAAAAGGTTTATCTAACCTTGGCTATTGATGCCGTTGCTACATGTCGGAAAGGGTTAAACTAACTTTGGCAATTGATGCCGTTGCTACATGTTGGAAAGGTTTACTCTAACCTTGGCAATTGATGCCGTTGCTACGTGTTGGAAAGGGTTAATCTTACCTTGGCAATTGATGCCGTTGCTACATGTTTGGAAAGGGTTAATCTAACCTTGGCTATTGATGCCGTTACTACATGTTCGAAAGGGTTAATCTAACCTAGGCAATTGGTGCTGTTGCTACATTTTGGAAAGGACTAATTTAACCTGGACAATTGAATCCGTTGCTACATGTTGGAAAGGGTTAATCTGACATGGGCAATTAATGCCGTTTTTACATGTTGGAAAGGGTTTATCTAACCTCGGCAATTGATGCTGTCGGTACATTTTGGAAAGGGTAAATCTAACCTTGTCAATTGATGCCGTTGCCACATGTTGGAAAGGATTAATCTAACATGGACAATTGATGCCGTTGCTACATGTTGGAAAGGGTTTTTATCTAACCTTGGCAATTGATGCCGTTGCTACATGTTGGAAAGGCTTTTATCTAACATGGGCAATTAATGCCGCTGCTACATGTTGGAAAGGGTTTTATCTAACATTGGCAATTGATGCCGTTGCTACATGTTGGAAAGGCTGTTATCTAACCTTGGCAATTGATGCCGTTGCTACATGTTGGAAAGGGTGAATCCAAGCTGGGCAATTAATGCAGTTGTTACATGTTGGAATGAGTAAATCTAACCTGGGCAATTGATGCTGTTGCTACATGTTGGAAAGGGTGAATCTAACCTTGGCAATTAATGCAGTTGCTACATGTTATAAAGGGTTAATCTAACCTTGGCAATTAAAGCCATTGTTACGTGTTGGAAAGAGTTAATCTAACCTTGGGAATTAATGCAGTTGCTACATGTTGGAAAGGGTAAATCTAACCCGGGCAATTGATGCCGTTGCTACATGTTGGAAAGGGTTTATCTAACATTGGCAATTGATGTCGTTGCTACATGTTGGAAAGTGTTAATCTAACCTTTGCAATTAATGCAGTCGCTACATGTTGGAAAGGGTAAATCTAACCTGGGCAATTGATGTCGTTGCTACATGTAGGAAAGAGTAAATCCAAGCTGGGCAATTAATGCAGTTGCTACATGTTGAAAGGGTAAATCTAACCTGGGCAATTGATGCCGTTGTTACATGTTGGAAAGGGTTAATCTAACCTTGGCAATTAATGCAGTTGCTACATGATTGAAAGGGTAAATCTAAGCTGGGCAATTGATGCCGTTGCTACATGTAGGAAAGGGTTAATCCAAGCTGGGCAATTGATGCCGTTGTTACATGTTGGAAAGGGTTAATCTAACATTGGCAATTAATGCTGTTGCTACATGTAGAAAAGGGTAAAACCAAGCTGGGCAATTGATGCCGTTGCTACATGTAGAAAAGGGTAACTCCAAGCTTGGCAATTAATGCCGCTGCTACATGCTGGAAAGGGTTAATCTAACCTGGACAATTAATGCCGTTGCTACATGTTGGAAAGGGTAAATCTAACTTAGGCAATTGATGCC